>JAHWFO010064698.1:0-27489 GCA_023313115.1 Rhysida immarginata
TTTCCACAAAAATAAATCAAAAATACGTAACTAAAATGAAAATACGTTACTGAAAGATAATCGAAACGAAATTGAAACTGAAACCATGATCGAAAAATTGTTTATAAAATATAATAAAATACTTCAAATACAAAGTCAAAGAAAAGATGAACTTATCATTCCGTGATCGGCGTGTGAAAGAATTATTAATCAGCTACTCTCGTGTTTACCCTTGTGTTTTGCATCATCTTCACTCACTTTCAGCCATGACAGTTCTGGGCATGGAGCTTCCCAATTTGCTTCAAGTTACAACAATAGGATTCGGAGTCTATCTTTAATATACGTCATTGGTAGGGACAATTTCGGGCTTATTATTGGTAGAAATATGATTAACAATACCCTACCTAGGTGATGTAACAATGTATGACGTTTTCGCGCTCAGGCTTTTGAGTAGAGGTGGTGTTGTAACTTTAATTTGGCATATTAAAATTATTTTATTATCTAATTTCATTTATAGAAGCAAAATTACTATATAATGATTAAAGAGACCATAGCTTAAATTTCAGCATCAATAATGGAAAATTTCATCATACAAACCAAGATACACCCGGAGACCTGCCAGCATACTTGAAGTGGGAAGTCCGCTTTCAAGAACCGTCATGGCCGAAAGTGAGCAAAACACAAGGCTAAACTTGAGGGTACCTGATTAATAATTCTTTCACACTCCGATCACGGAATGATAAGTTTATCTTTTCGTTATAAAGTATTTGAAGTATTTTATAATATTTTATAAACAATTCTTCGATCATGGTTTAATTCAATTTCGTTTCGATCATCTTTCAGTACGTATTTTCGATTTATGGTTGTGGAAAGTGATTCCTGATCCTTTTTTGTGTCTATTTGTACGGTTGTACGCGGAAACTTTGAGGAATGGTTTTGAATTTATTATTCCTCAAAAACAAAGAAACCACACAGCCAACCACGGCTCACTCCTGCCCATAACTGCCATGGCTTCAATCGGCCAAAGAACGTATAAGGATAAGAAGGAAAGGCTCGCGTAGACGTAAGCGGCGCCATCCAAGTCTAGCGGGAAATGTGTGCTGCAGGGAAGTCCCCGTTCGATGATCGGGCAGCTTTTATCACGTCATGTAATCACAGCCTTCACTTCTTATACTTTTACATTTTTTGATTGCTTGTGCTGTTATGACAATGCATTTCAGCGCGACCTCAGCTTATCACATATCCTTATATTAATTTGCTTGCGCGTACGTTGCTAAGGATAAAACAATTGCCAAGCAATAAAACATCATTGCTACAAAATAACTGATGGCCACAAATGTTATTTTATTCTGGTCAGTAGGAAACTGTGAAAAGGGTAATGATGAACTTCTATTGCCAACTTGAAATGCTGCAAGAAACATTCAAGGAATTGGAAGCACTTGTAAAGTCTTCTATTGACTCAGATCCAATAACTCTAGACATTGAAAATCCAAATTTATTTGAAACAAATTCGGCTGCATACGTTGCAGGCTTTTTAGCCAAAAAAAATTCTTGAAAAAAGTTTATCGGATTCTAATTTTCTAATGGTTTTAAAATTTATAACCATATTTAATGCAATTGATTTTATTTTTTTTTATAAAAAAAATTATGTTCAACATCCTTTCCACTGTCTAATTTTTTGTGGTGTCTGCTTTTAAATCGCTTTTAAAAAGTAAGTGAATAAAAGTCATGTTAAAATAAACACGTTTTTTTCTTTCTAAAATATATTACGTTAATATTTGTTGCTGAACACGTAATGCATTGTTAAGCTTAAAATACATTGTCATGTTTGGACTGTACCACGGTCTATAGATATTAATGGTTATCGAGCTTCGGCCATTTTCCATTGTTTCGAGAAGCTAAGGAAAACAGGTGCCGTATAGATCGCCAGGTGCCGTATAGATCGCATCAGGGCCGATCGTGACCTGCGATAGAGGTTTTTCATTGAAACTGAAAATGAAAGTAAAGTTTCTGTCTGTCGATAGGGCGGCGCTGCAGGCGTTTTTGGGCCGATTGTACATGCAGCGCCACTTTCCAATAGAGTTCCCGCCCTATTGGGAGCTAGAAACTTTAGCTTCATTTTAACAATGGAGCTCGATTACCATGGATATCTATAGACCGTGGCTGTACCCAAAGTCATGCAATAAAGGGGACAAAAATCGACTCTTCAGTAAATACAAAAGTTCAATTGTTAATCAACAATGGAATTTGCGTGAGTGTACAGACCAGAGGATTAAAAGACCATGATAATGCTAAGAGGCATGCGCTGTAACGCACATGTTTCACATTTTCCATATATGCAAAGAAATACCATTTGTGTCAGAGCGCCATCTATTGGTGAATATTTATATTAAATTTTTTTATTTAATAAATGTCAAGCGCATCATGTGAATTATCTGTAGTTCATATGTTATCTCAGTTGGACCAATAGAACGCTTTCTGCAGCCTTCTGAAGTGGGAAACTTATTTCTTGCTAACCCTGTACATGATTCTGTAGACTCGTCCATTGATAAATAATTAAAAGTTTTATATACTGTATAAAATATTTATTTGTTTTTTGCACCTAAAAACATTATCATGATTCAATGCTTCAGATAGCAGATTCGAAACTACATCATCTTTTTCTGATAGTTCTTGTGATATACACGTGCTGTCACCTTCGGAGCCATTTGAAACGTTTTCAGCCTATAGTTTGCAATATTATTTATATCACGCCATGTTTTTGCACCATTTATATCATCGAGTTGGTGGGAAAGGGAATATGATATCTGCAATACAGAGCAATTAGGACGCTATCAAAATATACACGGTGTCCCGTAAGTCGTGGTCGTAAATTTAATGGTATGCATATTCAATAGCAAGGAACAAAAAACTTCCTATGAACATAGGTCGAACAACGCAGGTAAATAATAATGGGAATTGGTTTAGTAGTACGGGCCCTAATGGAACCATATGGTATCATATGGTACCGTTGTAAATTTCAATGCTAAGATATGGCATGTAATATATCAAACAAATCGTAACAACGTGTCATGACTGAATATAACGAATAAATAATGATTTTGGGAATTGCTTTAGTAGCACGTGTCCTAATGGTACCATACTGTACCGTATGGTGCTGCTGGAATTTTCAGTGCTAGGATATGGCGTGTAATATATCGACCAACTCCTTATGAGTTGTTAGACCTACTATTATTCATATCTTATTTGTATCAAGAGCATATTGCTAGTTGGTAGTAGTTAATCCTTTGCTTCAATAGTAGATGATAACGTAGAAGCATTTTAGTAATTGAATATGAAAAATAATAGATGCTTACACATAACGCTCACTATGTGTGAATGCCTACAAATTAACGAACTTCACTCATATATACACTGAGTGAGCATATTATTATGACCACCCTGTCAGTATCTCGTTGGGCCACCTTTTGCCTTTAATACTGCGGTGATTCTTCGTGGCATTGATTCCACGAGATGTTGGAAGGTGGTGGGAAGAATCTGACACCATGCCTGATGGATAGCACTGTCTAGTTGTGCTAGAGTGGACGGTGGGGGATCCAGCCGTCTGATGGTTCGTTCGACTTCGTCCCACGCACGCTCAATTGGTGAGATCTGGGGATTGTGGGGGCCACCGAAGTAAGGTAAAGTCCCCCTCATGTTCCTGGAACCACTCCTGCACAATACGAGCTCTGTGGCATGGCGGATTGTCTTTGTCACGAGCGTCGTGCAGATTTTCTATAAAACAAGATGGTTTTATAATTCCGGGGGTTACAAAACGACACCAGACGGAGCACCGACGAAGGGTACAAAAAGCCAGACAGCAGAGCGGTCGAAACAGCGAATTGAGAAAGGAGCTCAGGAGGGGCGGAGCCGGACTGGAAAAGAAAACGATGGAGGAGAGACATCGACTTGTGCGGGAAGAAAAGTTTGGAGGGGTTAGTGTGTACAGTTATTAGCGCTCTCACAATTGTATCCCTACGCTCCCTTCCCAAGTTAGAGTCGAACGGACATTGACTTAAAAACTCGCCCTGCAAAGTGTAGCTCGTAAAATTAATGCTGTTATCAAATTGTAATGAAGTTCGTCTCTCCCTGCCATATCAAATACTCTGTCTCAAGTGCAAGGAATAGCGCGTTTGAGAGACACGTTAAAGAAACAATGGTGGAACTTTTCGTATGTGGTTATCCAGTCAAAATGCATTGCTGAATTTTTCTTTGTGGCTTAGCGTCTTATTCTACAGTCTGTAACATTGCTATGGAATCAAGGCATATTTCAAAGTAACTTTTCAAAATGCTGAATGTTCCATATGTTTGTAAACCATAAAGATGTTTAATGAAACAAACAAACAAAAAAACAAAAACATTGTTTGATCAATAAACAAAAAAATCCATTAATTAACTGTAACAGTTCTATGGAATCACAAATAAAAGTTTAAAGAAAACTACAATTCAATATTTAGTTGAACCACCTTTTGCTGAAATTAATTGAAACACTCTGTTAGGCATTGATTCAACTAGCTTTTGGAGAACTGGAAGTTTTATGTTGTCCCATGCCTCTAAAATAGCGAGTTTCAGCTCGTTAACATGATCAAACTGTTTCTTTTTAGCATAAATTTTCGATACCATGATACCCCATAAATTTTCTATGGGGTTCATGTCCAGGATTAATGATGGCCAATTAATTATTTCAATTTTTTCATCAACGAACCATGTTTTCATTGCTTTAGAAACATGGCAGCTTGCGTTGTCTTGTTGAAATTTCCATGTCGGGCCACCAATCAAAGGGCCAAACTGTATTAAATGATCATAAAGCAGTGTCTGATACTTTTTGGAGTCCAATCTTCCTTCCACAAACACAAGATCTGATTTTCCGTTGTAGCCAAATGCTGCCCACACCATGACAGATCTCCCTCCAAAGTTCCTGCTGAACTGAATGTTTGGAGTCGTCGTCAGATCATGCCAGTAACATGCATTTCCGTCTGGTCCGTCTAAGTTAAACTTCTTTTCGTCAGAGAAAACGATGTTGCTCCATTGTTCCACCCAGGACATCTTATCTTTAGCCCATTCAAGTTGTGCATGTCGGTGAGCTTCTGTTAGTCGTGGTTTTCTAAGACATTTGGAATACTTGACGTTGGTGTTGTCGTGAAGACTTCTCCAGATAGTCTGGTGGGACACTTCTACAGGTAGAGCAGCTGCAATCTGTCGTACTGATAATTGTTCTTTCGTTGCCATACAAAATATTCTTCTGTGATCTCTAGTGTTGAGCTTTTTAGTCTTAGATCTTCTTTTGGAAGTACCATAATTGTCACCCTTTGACAAAAAATTATAAACTGCTTTCTGAGATCTTCCTATCTTTTTAGCAATTGCTCTTTGACTTAATCCTTGAGCATGAAACTTGATGATCTTTCTGATTTCAAGCTCTGTCAACACTGAACCGCCTGGCATTGTGGTGAAAGAAAACATCTACTTTCCACTAACAAATTTGCATATGGTTCAGTTCCATTTTCAGAAGGTAGATACAATATTTTAAAGGTTTTCACTTCTGATTCCATAGAATTGTTACATTAAAAAACGGACTTTTTTGTGTATTGTTTTTGAAATTGATGAAAATGAATTTTTAATACTTTTTCTAAAATAGGCTAAGAGTGCTGTACACAGGTAATGGTTATAATATGTAATAAATATACAACGTAATCAAAAATTATGCATTGATTCCATAGCAATGTTACACACTGTAGTAATAGATATAGAACATCGCGAAGAAATAATTTCTCGAGATGAGTTTAGTTTCTTCCTATTTACTTGCCTCATATTTTGATAATGGAATTGGAAGTTTGCGAAGAAATTAATCTACACAGATGTAATTAATTTCTTTTACGAGTACTTACCTGTGGATCCCGCCGAGGGCATGGATGTTTGTGTTTGTCTTCTTCATTATCAACCTTTCATCATGCGGAAGGCAACGGGAAACCACCGCATTATCACTCTTCCCTAGAAAACTGTGAATGGATAGCAAATGTCCACACAGTCACCAGAAGTCGATTTCGACTTGATGGAAGTCAACAACAACCTGTGGATTAAAATAGACCAGTCTATTGCGTATTGAGGACTGAGTCCCTATTTGCTAACTTATTTAACTAAGTTGATTATATTGATTTATTTTTACGGAAGTAGCCTACCTCTTACGGTATCCTGATATTTGATTTAAATTACGTCAATAAAAATTGTCTCTTCTTCTAAGATAAGAAGCCTCTATTTTGAGAATGTCTATGTACACTTGTGTAGGAAGAATGTCTATGTACACGTTAAATATTGATAGACTAAGCTAGTAATAGCTACTCTTATTAAGATCGTGTTTTTAAATTAATGGTCAAGGAACATTTAATTACAATTTTTGTGTAAGTCAGTCAATTTGTTAACATAAAAGGTTTTATTAAGAAATTGGCTTTTCTAATTTGTCTCCAGTACTTATATAAACATTTAATTGCTTCCACTGATGTTTAACCGCGACAGTCTTGCTGGAAGTAGCCATCAACATGGTAGGGTGGACTTGATCGGCGACGATACGGAGGTATGCTGTACCATCCAGACGTTGTTTAACACGTATTAACGGACCCAACGCATGCCAGGAAAACATTCCCCAGACCATAATACTGCTCGCACCGGCCTGAAGGGTTGTACTCATGCATGGGGGTGGGTCCATGCTTTCGTGCTGTTTCTGCCAGATTCTCACGCGGCCGTCTGCATGATGTAACTGGAATCGTGACTTGTCAGACCACGTGGTTTGTTTTCACTGCTCGATAGTCCAGTCCTTGTGCTCCTGAGCGAATTGGAGTCGTTTCCGCTTGTTGGCTGCAGACAGCAAAGGTGTGCGGACAGGTCTTCGGCTTCCGCATCCCATGCGATGCAGAGTGCGGCGGACAATGCATTCAGAGACCGTTTTGGAGGACCCACAGTTGCCCTTCTGTTATCCTGTACCAGTCGCGACAGTCTCCGTTCTTTCCGATCATCAACCATCCGCGGTTGGCGACAACGCGAACGTTCAGACCCCATCTTCCGGCTAACCGTCCAGTGTTTGAATACTTTAACGACGGTTGCTCTTGAGCACCCCATGAATGCTGCTGTTTGGCTGATAATGGCTCCATAGCTCCGAGCACCTACAATCATCCTGCGTTCGAAGGTTGTTAAATCGCGTCGTTTGCCCATAGTTGAAGAATGGAACACGTCTATTGTTGTCTACGACACTCAGCTTCCCTTTTTATATTGGTCCGGCCCGCTAGCAACATTGGGGCGACGTCCGTGCGCGCATTTACATAAACATGTCAGGTGGTCACAATAATATGCTCACTCAATGTATAAAGAATAACTTCAAATATATAAAGTATAATTTCACTCTCCATTTAAACTTTCAGTTCTTCAAGTTTATTTGTTTAAATTTTCTCTTTTCATTAAACAGTAACTTACAATTTAGTTTTCATATTTATATATTTTCTCTAAAGTGTTTTAATATTTAGGTTAATTCTATGTATCCATGTATGATGCTGTAACACGAAAATGTGCTCCTTTTATCCGCTTTGGCGGTAAAATCATTCTTGTAAATACTGTAATTTCAATTCATGAGCAAAACTGTGCCTGGTTGTTGTTTTACAAGACCTTATACACTTTCAAATTTCGAAAGATTTGATTTTAGAATGATACTACGTTTAGCTCGTCTAACTTCTTGTTTAAACTTAATATTACTAGGTCTAAGAAATTCTTATTGTACTCAGTAGGTTAGAATACAAAATTCCTATTATTAGTAGTAAAATAGGATTCTTATTCTATATTTATTACTTAGCCAGCCAAATTTCTCCACACCACAATTTATTACAAAGGTGTAAGTGCACAGTCTGCTTGTGGAATATGTGGTGGTGTTTTTTCTTTGCAGTGCTTTGCCATCTGTTTACTTTCTCCAGTGAGAAAGATTCTTGATGATTAGACAACAACCTTAAACATTTGTTGTTTCCGTATGGTTCTAGTTCTACATACTCAGGAACACCCTTGCGGTACTGTGTCTTCTAAAACATTTTCATTATGTCATCTGTCTAGGAAATAACATCAACTTTGTCTGATGGGAGTTCCACCAATCAATTTCACCATCAAAATCCAACTCAGAAAGAGACGTGCAGGATGGTTATAATTAAAGTGACACCATTTAGACCCTTCTAGAGGCCGTTCTGGTAATCAGATTTTGACGAAACTTGAAATATATGTTATACAGACACATATGGGGAAGACACTTTTGCAATAAAAAAATTAGTTCACATTTTGACCGCTACGTCAAAATATAGCGCTGGTCATGTAAGAAACTATCTGAGAATTGCAAATGAGATGTAAACTTAGAAAAGCTTTAAAATGACAGTGAAATTAAATGTAAAGTCATTCTTCACGATGGCTTTAGCTAAAAAGGATCGAGCTTTATTGGTGAAGTTGTTTTACCAGAACTGCAATAATGCTTCTGCAGCAATAAGAGAATATCGACGTTTGAAAAATTGCGAAATGAGCCTATGTTCATTAATGGTTTAAAAAAGATGATTAAGAAATTTGAAGAAACTGGTGAGTTGGGTGTGCTGCCAGGGAGAGGACGGAAACGAATTGCAAATGAGACTGTGGAAGACGTTGCTGCTGCTGTAGTGGAGAGTGCTTCAAGTTCCCAATATTCTTCAGCAAGTGCTCGAGGCGTATCACTTGATTTGTCTATTCCGTGGTCTACGGTACAAAAAGTTTTGCGTTCCATTTTAAAGTGGTATCCATACAAGATCCAGGTGGTTCAAATGTTGCTTCATGAAGATCCGGAAAAACGCATCGAAGTGGTCAGATGAAGCGCATTTCACACTAGACGGAGCAGTGTCGCATCTGGGGTACTGAAAAGCCGATGGTTGTGCATGAAAAGCTTTTGCACTCTGACTACGTGACTGTAAGGTGCGGATTCACTTCACATTTCATTCTTGGCCCCTTTTTCTTTGAAGAGAACACTCCTCAGGGCACTAAAAGATGTTCAATCACTGGTGCTCGTTTCTGCGAACTTCTGCAGCAGGAAGTGATTCCTGCTTTACAAGAAAGACAATGTTTAGACACTACTGTCTTTATGCAAGATGGTGCAACACCCCAATTGCACGACAAACGAAGGAACTGCTTCATGCTCATTTTGGAGATGAACGGGTGATTTCGAGAACTTTTCCAAATGCATGGCCTCCTCGTTCACCGGACTTAAACCCTTGTGACTTCTGGTTGTGGGGATATTTGAAAGATAATGTCTATGGAGGAAGAATACTGACTGTCCCTGAATTGAAAGCAAGCATAACACGCCACATCACTGCGATTCCTCAGGAAACCCTTCGCTCTACTGTGGAACATGGAATAATGCGCTTTGAACATGTCATTGACATAAATGGAATGCACATTGAACAAATGCTCTGATTTTATAAATTTCTCTGTTTCTAACTGGTTTTTGTTATTGTTCATGCGCCATATTTTGACGTGGCGGTCAAAATGTGAACTAATTTTTTTTATTGCAAAATTCTCTTCCCCATGGTCTGTATAACATACATCTCAAGTTTCGTCAAAATTTGGTTACCAGAATGGCCGCTAGAAGGGTCTAAATGGTGTCACTTTAATTATAACCACCCTGTATAATGTCTTGCACCTGTAGGTGTTGGAGAAAATAGAGTTAGCCTATATCTAAAGTTTCACATTCCGGCTGTTTAACACGTTTCAATTGCTTTTTGCATACGAGTTGTTCATCATATTGAGAATATTGATTTATAAGCTAAGGGTTATGTTTGTTTAGGCAGTGACACTATCTGGAGGCACTATTGGAGTTTTCAGTTTCTACGTTCAGAGACTATTGCAGCGTTGGTCAGTAAATAGATAAAGTTACGTCTATAGCTGGCGAAGGAGAATGCAAGCAACTATGTTAAGAATCGTATCTTTGGTCCACAGGCTAGAAGAGGGTTTAGTTGTTATTGAGATATAATAACAATTTGATTAATCTGTCTTTAATTCATATAACACAGAGAATACCTAATTGATCCTCGAATGCCCATTTGATATTGTCATAGCCTTCGAGTAAACGTGTGAACGGAGCGATGAGCGCATTCTAGCTTGTTGTTCATAATTAAAAATGGAAGCGTTTATGCAAATCACGCGACTCTGTTTGCCGTGTGCTACGCGAGCTCCGTTTGTCTTTCCAAATTGGAAGGACAACCCTTGGAGGCGTTGGCGTAAATATTTTATGACAACTTGGAATTTGCCGTCCAGAACGAGGCTTTAGGAAATGCGTTTGGAATGTCCGCTTTGGCTTGATGCGTTTACCGTGCAGAACACCAAAACGTTCTCGCTCCGCGACCACAAAGCTCGTTGGCACTAGGGAGCCTCCACCCGGGCATTCGTCTCGGCCGTGTCACCGCCCCATTGGCCGGATTGGCAGTTTGGTATTGGAATTCGTGTAGCTGCTAATGCCTGGGGAACTTCCGCCCTGATTTGCCCCTCGTGTCGTGTCAGCTTTTGGGCGTTATCCGTTTGATCTTGATGAGGCAAATCCCATTCCTCACCACCTCCCACCTCCCTCGCTGCCTTTAATGCCGTCTTTACTCACAAACATGGAATCCGCGTTCGATAATATCCCAGACGATGATCGTTTCGCGATTGACACTGCTGCTATTTTGAAACTCATAAACAACTCTAAATTAACAAATCAGTTTTGATAAAATGGACTTATCACGTTCAACAAGCAATCGTGCGTTTAGTTACAGGGGCATGAATTAGAGGTTGGTTCGATAATGGGGTTGGCGTGTTTCAAACGCTTGCAATATAGTTTATGTTGTAATATATACACTTCCGGAACGAATTCATGAAACATCAATGAAAAATGTTCTTTAATGATGTTGTAAAAATTCACATGCAATGTTCGACCTTTATAAGGCAACTAAGATCTTGGACACAAATCGCAGAACGTTGATCTGTGCTTTCTATTACTGATTCAGCTTCATCAAAACAAGTCAAGCAGACCGATAAAATTTGATGGCGTTCGAATCTAATCTTAGCTAATCTAAAGTAGCTATTGATAATATAAGGCGTAAGTTTCCAACAGTATCAAAATTGTATCATTAAAATACTTACCACTGAACTCATTTCGGTTGTCATTAATTTCTCGTTATACAGGTCGAACCTCACTATAACGAATCTCAGGGGACCATAAAAAATTTCGTTATACTGAAACTTCGTTGAAATCAGGGGTAGCTCTAATAGGCTAAAAAAAAAGACACAGTAAAGCCACGTTAAATATTTAATTACTGTACAGTATTATATTTAGACCTAATCTCCGCATGGCGTGGTTTTCAGATTGGTGAATCTTCTTTCAACTTAAAATTTTTTTTAACACGACAAATTCTCAGGAGAGTTTTGACACAATAATCACACCAGCATGTCGTGGAACCTTAAGCAAAATTACTGACTTCATCACACAATAAAATAGTAGGTCATGATGAGTCGTATTCATCACTGCGTTCTGGTTTGCTTTTTTTTTTTTTCTAATGATTCACCGTGTTTCTGGTATGCAATCGCTGATAATACAGGTGTAGTAACTTGTATCAACATTGTACTTTTCACATATTTTTGAGAAGCTCCTTTAATTATTTGCCTTTCTCTAGTGTAGATTCTCTAAATTTGTTTTTTGTCAGGGCTTTAAAGCCACAAAAAATTATATCCCGTGTCTCTCACAGCATGGGAGGGTAGGATCTCATTCAATAACTTACAAATTTAGTCACCAGATGGCGAAAAATGACAAATTCAGTGCTGCCACCTGTGGTGTGCACGGAACCTATAGTCAATGAAGTGATGGGCGATACTTAGTTATAAAGACGTTGCTATACTACTGAAATGAGTAAGTATCGAGACTTTTCTTTCAATATTTTCAATATCGGTATCGATATCGGTTATTCGATAATATCGTGGTATCGAAAAAAAATATGAGTATCGGTAAATAGTATCGGTACTATTTTTTAAATTTTAGAAATATCCACCCCTTATGCCACCACAACGCGCCTCTAATATCGTTGCACATTCTACGTTTGCGTATTTTATATACCATCTACAAAATCTAATGGATTAAGAGGTTTAATTCATGTAGGTTTTGCCACCAATTTACAAATTAAACATTATATTCTTTGCAACAATAATAATAAACAACAACTTTTCGTTGTTGTAAGCTGTTGCTTGTAGAATACGTAGGGTTTCTGAATGGTGTGTACAAACTTTTAGGATATGTTGCAGGGACCAAAGCAAGTAGAAAATGTCATATGAACATGGGGTCGAAGACCCCTCTTTCTATAGTATAATGGTTTGAAGGTGTCCTGTAGTATCGAGTTACAATTCAAAGAAACGTCTGAAGAAAATTGTGTTCTGCTGACGTACACGACTTCCTTTTAATCTAACGGAGGCCATTTTGATCATTTACTATAGCAAATGCAGGAACAAGAAATAACCCTCCCCCCCCCCCCGAGGATAATATAGGAAAGTAGCGGAAACCCTGAGGGGAAGTATTTTTTAATCCTTTATCTTTACTTTTAAATCTCCCAAATTTTTTAATCAGAAAATTGATTTTCTCGAACATAGTATTCTAATCAAAAAATATAAAAGAGACTTTCTTCTTTCGTTTCTCACCATTGCTGATCAATAGATATATCATATAACTTATGTTGCAATATTTCTAAAGACCAAGTGACTACAACCCCTACAACTCCGACCCTACTGGGACGATTTATTCCAAACTTCATAGTAATCTGCCTACCGAATTTCACTCCGGTGCCATGTAAATCCTTTGGTTCCTTCTAACTCCCACCTCCGTAATTCCGACCCCAGTGGGCTAACCAAAACCAAATTAAATAATGAAAGACGACATGCCTATGGTAAGCTGCAGTTGAAATTTCAACTTTCTACGTGAATAAATGTGGAAATTATAAAAGGGACAGACAAATGGACATTGTGAAACCAATAAATCATTCTACAACTTAATAAATCACACAATTGACAATACCTATAGGCTTTAGAGTTAATTTCGTCTACTGCAGGTGTTAACTCTAATATAGAATTATATAACTGTAGAACGACGAGTTTTCGACTCAGTGCACATATGACATTTTGTGCTTGTTTGGTCCTCAGAACATATCCTACAGTTTATACAGGCCATTCAGAAACAGTTCAATATTACTTGAAACTTAAATACATGCAATTGTGCCTGCTTTATGAGAGTATCGATAGACGCGATACTCCATATATCGATAGGATCAGGTATCGATACTTGTCTCTAAGTTTGATATCGATGCTAAATATCTTATCGAAAAGAGTATCGCAACGTTCCTAGTCCCAGATAATACTTATTTTATTTTTATTATTTTGGGTTATATGGATAACCCATGACATAAGTGAAGATACTTACTTTCACTCAGCCTCTTCTCCAAAAACTGAAGATAAAATATACTTTTCTAAGCAAGGCCATATGGTCACAGAGGAATCAAATCTCAGATCAATTCTTCATAAAGGGCCAATTTATTTGGAGATGTTTGAAGTACCAAATTTTAAACTTAAACCCGAACGTATTTTTAGTGCACCACTATTCCGAGTTAAACAGCGCCCTGTCTGACCTTCCTATAATTAATGCACATTAAAAAATGTTCATGATTTAAATTAATCGTAGTTCATCGAAAAGCCTTTATGTAAATATTGTTTACTTTAAGTTTTTTTAAAATTCTTGTTTTATATGAAGTTGTTTGTCTCAATTTCGCTAATAATAAATGTACCCTTTTCTAGAGTATCACCCATCTTTGCTTTGCGCTGCTGATAATTGCGCCATCCTGTGTAGAAATATTTAAAAGAAGACATATCGTTGGCATAGAGTGTAAACCTGCTAACGCCATATTAGGTAAATTTACAGGAGAAACGAAAAACATATTTAAAAAAATATAAATCTATTTTAAGAAAGGGCTTTAATATACTTAGTCTTTTTTTATATACTTTGTAATATAAAATAAAAGAAAAGTTACTAAATTCAGTATTTATGTATTTTTTAACAGTTTTGTGACTTAGCAGGTTATTGTGATCGAGTAAGGTTTTTAATAATGGACTTAGCAGGTTTTCATTAAAAACGAAACATTTTTCCAATACAAAGTGCGATGTACGTATTATAAATATTATAACAAAATCTTAGACAAAACAGTTCAAAATTTATTCGAAAAACTTATTTATATGTAAAAATCAAAATAAAAAAATCTCTTGAAACTAACAAAAAATATTCTTTTATACTCTTTTTTTTCATAAAGTAACTTATTTAAAGTTTTTCTAAATAAAAAAATTATACGGGGCTGTGTTGGAACACGGCCGCTACTTAAGTCGTAGAATACGTCTTGTGGCTACATGGCGAATAAGAAATCCTTTTGTACTACACAATTTTATAATTTTAATTTCTTGTATAAAATGTTCAACGTACTTGCAATATATCATAATTTTTAACCAGTTTCGTTATTTTTAACCGAACCTTAATTATAATACATTCACAAATTACAAATCAGTGGTCTGTGATAAGAGAAATATGATACAAATGTCAATAGACTAGAATCAATATCAAATCTGTAGTACTGCCATCCAATGTAGTATGTGATTCGATGGGCATCACCAATGTAAGTTGTAACGTTTATTCACAAAGCCAAGAGCTGTAAGTTTAATAAAGCATCTACATTGAAATCTCCAAAGATCATCATTGGCACATCAGTATCCACTTCCAAGTTGTCTTTGATTGGTCTTGTTGTTGGTGAATTTTTCATTATCGCACCGAAAAACAACATTGCCTTATCAGATATCAAACATTATGATGATTTTAAACAATGCCTAGTATAAATCTCACCACACATTAACCATACGAATATTACCGATACCAGCGTCAATCAGTCATCTATAGTTTGACCAGTGTATGTTCGCTTTCGGTTAAAGAGCTAATATTTCTGAAGATCGCAACAACGCCTGCTTTCCTATAACTAACCATGTTTGGAGAGTGCATAGGATGTAATATAACCAGACTGATTCATTTGTCTCCTCAATTCGAATCCATCTACACTGTCATATCAATGAATTATGACCAGCACCCATTCAAGGTATACGCATGGTTCTCTCCAACAACGATTACACATTGCAAAATTTGCATAACAGGCTGAGAAAGCTTTAAAGCTGGTGCAACAAATGGCAGGTGCACGAGCCTCAAGATGGGTAAGCGTCCGGATTTAACGTACATCCAAAAAGGGATGATAGTAGGCTATCGCAGCAAGGGTGGCACCATCTCCGAAACGGCGCGATTTGTGAACTGTTTACGGTCCGCTGTAGTGAAGGTGTATAAAGAGTGGACAGCAGGGACAGAAATCGCGTCCCAACGCTATCATCGTAAAGGGTCACGAGCCATCGACCAATGGGGTAAGCGGCGCCTACAACGACTCGATAAAGGTGACAGGAGAGCCACAGTCCATCAACTGACCACCAGATTGAACAGTGGTGCCAACAGACGTGCATCCATGTTGATCAGAGGTCACCGTCAACAACGCCTAGACTTTGCACGTGAGCACCGCCATTGGATCACAGACGAGTGGGCTAAGGTCGCCTTCTCCGACGAGTCAAGGTTTTTGCTCCACAAGATTGACGGGCGAGTGCCTCGTGAACGCCATGAAAAGAGACTGCAGGAGGCTATGTGGACCGGAAACAGACTGGTGTGAGTACTGTGCATTTCCGGGGGATCTTCTGTTGGGAGCAGTTAGGTCCACTGATTCGGTGTCAAAGTCAATGGAAATTCACCAACAGCTTGTTTCTGTGTATGGAGGGGATGTGATGAGGATGGAGAGGGAAGGATATGTAACTTTGAAAAAACTTCCTCGGGCCATTCAAAAACAAAATATTGACTGCTGGTGTGTGCCTTCTCCACGACTATGCTCGGCCTCATGTCGCTCGTGTTACCACTCAGGTTCTTGAGCAGTTTGGATGGAATGTTTTGCCCCGTCCACCCTATAGTCCTAATTTAGCCCCTTCCGACTATCATCTGTTTCCGAAATTAAAGGAGAAGTTAGCGGGAGAAGGTCTCAGCTCTGACGAGGAGGTCAAGGAAGCAGTCAGCAACTGGAAAAAAGAGATGGCGGCAAGTTTTTACAAGAAGGGGATTTCAAAGCTCGTTTTCAGGTGTACAAAATGTATTGAGATTGGTGGGTATTACATAGAAAAATATTATATATATATATATATATATATTGAAGTACAATCCTTGTATATTTCATTTTTTTTTCGATAAACACTTGAGTTTTTAAAAATAAATGGAACCTATTTTCTGGACACTCCTCGTACTTAAGCGAGCACTTATTAAAATTTTGAATACTACGAGGGTGGGCTGAAAAGTAATGCCTCCATGGCTGTAACTTTTTTTTATTTTTTAACCGAATTTCAAAATTCTTTTTGTATCTGATACTCACATTTCCCCTCTATGCAACGCACTATTCACTTTTCGACATAGTTCCCATCCCTTTCCACGCATTGTACCAACGCGTGACTAGTCGGGTGAACCCGTCGGAGAGGAATTCCGGGGTTGTCGTCGACACGAGGATTGAATGGCAGCACGATAACGCCCGTCCGCACACGATCGCCACACATCAGAGGGAGTTGCAGCGCCTACAGTTCAAAGATGAAAAACTGCAGTTCAAAAATGAAAGACTTTGCACCTTGCAACTTTCACCACTTCCCAAAGAGGAAAGAGCACCTTAAGGGGCATGAGTTGCGTTCTGACGACGAGGTGAAACCTCTGACGGGTTCACCCGACCAGTCACGCGTTGGTACAATGCGTGGAAAGGGATGGGGACTATGTCAAAAAGTGAATAGTGCATTACATAGAGGAGAAATGTGAGTATCAGATACAAAAAGAATTTTGAAGATCGGTTAAATAATAAAGTTACAGCCATGGAGGCATTACTTTTCAGCCCCCTTCCCTCGTATTTTAAAAATAGTATCTTTATATTAATTTATTTGGGTTATGCTTATGAAATGATAACCCTTGGCAAAAATATGTTATCTTACTTTCATTCTGCCAATTCTCCAAAAACTCAAAATAAAGCCAAGAACAAATGCATTGGTTGATTGACACGTTCAAAAAAATCAATAACGAGTTTTAAGATAAAGTTAATTTGTTTTTTTGGCATTAACGTCTTTTTCAAAGTTCAAAAGCTTTGTTTTGGTGTCTTCTCAAAGATACTCAGCACTCTATCTGGCCCTCCTTAAATTAATGCACATTAAAAATATCATGATGTTAAATTAATCGTAATTCACCAGAAGTTTCATACTTTATGTTTTATGAGAATTTTATTTCAGATTTTATGTAATGATGTCTATGCCCTTTTAACGAGTATCACTTTGCATTGTTGGTGGTGGCACCATCCTGTGTAGCGATACGATAATTTAGAGTTTCAGTTTCAGTTATTATTAAACAGTCGGTATCAATGACGTATATTAAAGATAGACTCCGAATCCTATTGTTGTAACTTGAAGCAAATTGGGAAGCTCCATGCCCAGAACTTTCATGGCCGAAAGTGAGTGAAGATTATGCAAAACACATGGCTAAACACAAGAGTGATAATTAATAATTCTTTGACGCGCTGATCACGGAGTGATAACTTTATCTTTTTGTTTACTTTGTATTTGAAGTATTTTATTATATTTTATAAACAATTTTTCGATCATGGTTTCAATTTCAATTTCGTTTCGATTGTCTTTCAGTTACGTATTTTCATTTTAGTTACGTATTTTTGATTTATTTTTGTGGAAAATGACTCCTGATCCTTTTTCTTGTCTGTTTGTACAGTTGTACGCAGTTTAACTTTGAGGAATGGTTTTGAATTAATTATTCCTCAGGCCCAAAATCTTCAAAAACAAAGCAGCCAGACAGCTAATTACTCCACGGCTCACTCCTGCCCAGAACAATCATGGCTCAATTTGCTTCACTTTTTGCCGCTGTTAACAATAGGATTCGGAGTCTATCTTTAATATACGTCATTGGTCGGTATATTAATAATAATTATTTCTGATATATCGTTTAAACTGGCATTGCAGTATGTACGGTGTAATGATCGATTTCGGCTTGTTATATGCAGGCAGATGTTATGATGGGGGCTGTTTTTGAGCAGTAAGCATATCACTCACAGTAGCACTGGTAAGGTAAGCATCCCAATTTCGTTTTCTTTCCTGTTCGTCATGATACGCACAAAACGCACTACACTTTTTTCACCGCTAGCACTGACGCTTACTAGGTGCGTTTAGTGCGCACATGCCGAACGCGCCCATCATATACATACATAACATACATAATATAAAAAGTTTGTGTTACAGGATTTTTGGATTCGTGATAGATGACGCTGTATATTTCTATTATACCGAGGGGTCTGACAATACCCTGAATCTTTGACAAAGGTAAAATGAATCTCACCGAATCTGTTCTGAATCCCATTGCCACGTGTAAAATAAATAACGGCTAATTTTGCAGAATTGCGCAGTGGAAATTGAATACCGTAAAATGGGGTAACTTTGGGACACTTTTTCAAGTTTTTTTGTCTCCTATTAATACTTTTTACCCGTTTTCGCTGAAACTCCGGTTCTATATGAACTTGATCTTCCTCTTTCCAAATATGGGCGCGATGTTACTCTCCAAACAGCAACTTTCTTAAAAATACCCTGTATAGTTGTCCCAATCTTACCCCACCATATGAGGAAACTTTGGGACAGTAGCGTTTTTGACTTTAAAAGACTAAAGAACCACTCTCCATGGCTGTGATCTTTCCCAGATAGTTTTCCTTTGTAATTTACCAGAACATACTGTTTCACAGCAAGATTCTAGAGGCTACTTTCAAGTTGAGGGAGTGAGCTCATCGTCCACATCGCTAAGTTCCATTTGTAAGGTTATGATGTTGTAACGACACAGCAATGCTCCTATCGCTGTTGCTGCTCTCTTTGCCTCTTCTATCGTGGTTCTCAATATTGCGCTCGAGAACTGTTTCATGTCAAACAACATAAAATGACTGAAAATCAACTTTGGGGCATCTTTTTGACAGTCCCAAAGTTACCCCGTTCACAGCTGACTTTTTACAATCTTGAGGTTATAGAGTAATATACACGGGTCAAAAAAGTCACTACAATAGAAAACTGATATCAAAGCATGTAATATTCAATATACATACCTGTCGGTATTAAAATATGCACACTTTTTTCCTGGAGTATGAAAGTTTCCGGAGCAACAAAGAAACTTGAAAATGTGCTTGTAGAAAGAAGATGACCTGAGACAGATTACAGTGGAGCTGAACCTACCAAATGCTGCCATAAGAATTGCTGTACAAGTCTGTGATTAAGCTGGCATTGATCAGGCGGAAAATTCAAACTGGAAACATATTAGGGAAATTTAAAAGCGAAAAATTGTAATGTCCCAAAGTTGCACGCCGTGTCCAAAGTTACCCCGTTTTACGGTAATGTACATGACAGCAGGCGGATAATGAATATTATAATTTTTAATGAAAAATATTAAACTTTTGGAATAAATAAATGGCAGGCATGAAATAAAGAAATGATAACAATAAACTTGGCTAGAACTCTAGCTTTCTTAAATAAAAACCATTCAATAGCAAAACTTAACCACCTAATTACTGGTTACAAATTAGCGTGCCTTGAGATTACAATTGGTTCACATTATTACAAGCAAAAAAACCTTAACTTCGTTAGTCTAGTAATAAATCTAAAAATCAACTATGTCATTTTCAAACTCGGGTAAATAACTACACCAATACTGGAGTAACAAGCATGATACCCTTAGGTCAATATATAAAGCTAATGCATGACTAACTAATGCAATTACTTAATTACGACAATACAATTGATCAATTAGGCGTACTCATATCCGTATAACAAAAATAGCTCAAAGAGCGAAACCAACAGATTAATACCTCGTTCACTTAAACTTTACGTGTAATTAATCTATAACCGGCCGACATTAGGTTATTTAACAAAAAATCTATGACAAGAATACAAAGCATCAAATTCTTAAAGTCACAAATCCAGTAGCACAACACAAAATTATCACTTTTTAATTAAACACACGTTTGAAATAAGTCTCAATCCAGTTCGGTTGCTTACATAACAAAACAGTCATATGGGATAACGATTCAAAAATTGTTAAGAAAAAAACTTTTAAGATTCTTTTTTTTTCCTACGTAATCACATTACCCTTTCACAAAGACTTAAGCTCAAAAGCCACCATCTAATACTTCGCACTTGGAACAAATAACTACGCCACAAATTTCAAAGAGCGGGAAAGCTTCGTAATAACACTAACAGTCAAAGTCTTAACAATATAGAATGTAAATACAAAGGAGTCCAAATTAAAGAGTTCACTGCTTTCCCCCTGCGCTCTTTTCTGTAAAGAATAATTACAAGTGGGTATTAATACAAAACACACTTTCCATCAATTTTTTTAATAGGGACGTTTTGTAACCAAGGAAGCATGGGCTCGCTTCTCCAATATGTCGGGTATCATTATTTGGTAACATTAGCTACCCCTTGCCAAACCTGACTCGAACTGGAGATAACAGCATTAAGACGGGCGCATCCTATATTTATGCTTGCACGAAGCTCCCTTCGAGCAAAGCTCTCGAAAACGCTTCTGGCATGGCGGGCATTTCCGCCTAACGAAAATTCAGTACTCACAGGAATGGTGACGGTCGGATTCACGGTTGACACCTGCTCCTTTGGGAACAGCATTCCAAAGTCGTACGCTCTGGTCTCCCGGCTCCCGTCGACACTCGTACCACGTAGAACACAAGAATTCGCCCCCTTGGATGCTTTACGGCAGGTCACTCTCACCGTCGAGTTCTCTGCTGCCTCGTTCGCTCGGGGTTCTTCCCAGTTCTTGCTTCGGCTGTCCGTGCTCGTCGATGTTAATATCGAGCATAACTCGTGTCTCCGCTCCGCTCCGCCTTTTCCTATCCAAGCTTCCTCGTCCGAAGCTAACTCCTGTCTCCTTTCTTTTTCCCTCGATGTTTCAAGTTTTTGCTCTCGTTGCCGCTCTCGTTTGTCATTGGAGCAGGCGTGATGATGCTGTTGACGCGTCGCCTGGAGCTCCTCCCTCCTCCCGGTGTTGTAGATAACGCGGGTCGGAAATCCAGCACGAGCGACGTGGGAAATCGAGCTGGTGTTTGATTTCCGTGACACCCATGTTTTTGAATCCTGAATCTAACTTCAGGAACCGATATCTCGACCCAGATTCTCGTAAAAAAAAAAAAAAAAAAAAACGAGTCAAGAAAAAAGTTCCTACATATAGCTATGAATCTCTGAAAAATCGTTGAATCTTAAGTAAGTCTTGCACAAATCTCTGAATCCCATAGTGAATCTGTGAGTCTTCGTAGGATTCGGGAATTCTGGCAAATCTGAATCCGTTAACAATTCCCTGAATCTTGATCAAATTATCGAGATTCATGAATCTTTGCCATAATTTTGTTGAGTGTCAGACCCCTTGTATTATACTTAAATTCGAATTCATGTGCTAAAACAGTGACTGTAACGAATATCAAGATAATGGCATGGCGTATAACTCCGACTGTCGAACGCCATCTCAGGAGAACGAAGTGCCCACTTTGAGCAACAACTCCTAAAGAGATAGCCTCTGCACGGAAACCGTCATACATTGTTACATCATCATAGTAGTGCAAATTCAGGGCTTATTAGGGGTAGAAATACGAATAACAATGCACTACTATGATGATGTAACAATGTGTGACGTGCAGAGGCTTTCTCTTTAGGAGATGTTGCTTTGAGGCGTTCCTGCTGAGCTCATTGGCGCTTAACATTGGACCTCCTGTTCTTCATGGATTCCCAATCTCTCGTTCTGTTTTCCTGTGACGGTTTCAATAATTTTTTTGTCGTGTTTATTAGGCATAAATTTGGAAATTCTGTAATTTCCACACTTTGAAGGCGCTACCTTAGACGCTATTAAATATTGAGATATATTTTTAGGCTAGTTTATAAATAGCACATAAAGAGAAAACAAATGGCACCTAGAACATAGTGACATCGCAGTGCAAAGTTGAGTCTGAAAATCTGCTCTGTGGCGGATATTAATTTAGTCTAGCTCCAGCTTCCTTTATGCTAGCACGACGTTTTAGGTATCATTTGTTTTCTTTTTGTGTTTTATAAAATTACTTAAAAATTTAACCTCAATATTTATTGGTCTTTAAGATATCGGACTTCGAAGTGCGGAAAGTTTGCAAAAATTAAAGAATTTCTAAATTTATGCATAATGAACCCCAGAAGAATTATAAAAACCATCACTTGAAAACAGATCGAAAGATGGGGAATCCACGAAGACCTGGATGTTTGATGCTGAGCGTCAATGTGCTCAGCAGGAACGCCTAAAAATTAGGTGCCGTACCGATACGAATGCGCCTATAACTTCCACCGCTAGGTTCGAAGCAAATAGCACATCTGATGACATAAACTCTTCCAAATCAAGTCATAGAATTCAATTTATGGGGCTCCATAATGAGCCATAACACATATGCGTCAATTTGGGACGCTGAGTTCAAATTTCGTTTTATATTCATAAGCAATGAATTTGAATATTAGTGTAATGTTTGTGATGGACTTTGCTTTCAGAAGGACTTGAAGCGTCCACGTAACAGTAGCGTGATATCATTGCTCTATCAGTTTTACCAGTTCAATGTGAATGACTTCATGATGTGTAGTCATTGCAGAACAAATATTAATCTATTCAAATTATGGTGTTCTGAGTTATAGAAGTGCAGGCGGTATTAATTAACTTCAGAAATATTAACTCTTTAACCGAATGCGAATCTATGCTGATAGATTGCTCAAACTATAGATGACTGATTGACGCTGGTATCGGTGATATTTGTACAAGGCAGCGTTTAATTTCATCCTTATGAGTCGATATCTGATATGGAAATGTAGTTTTCTGTGCGATGATGAAATACTTACCTACGACTAGACCAATCGGTGATAATATAGGGGTGGATACTGATGTGCCATTTATATTTGGAAACTTCAATTTAGGATACAGGGTGAACACAAAAGTCTGAACCCCCTTTTTGTTTTTTTGAACCGAAGCAGATATGTCAATTTTGATGAATCCAATGAATAGGAAGTTGTGGGTGGCCTATCGCATGGTGCACTTTTCATCATCCCAGATATGCAAATTAGGACACATTCAAAATTTATCTCAGAAACCGTAACGAATAGAGAAAAAAACCCAATTGCAAACTTGTCCAGCATAAAAAAAACAAACAAAACAATAAAAAAATCATCTAAATCAGACCAACCAATCACCCACAATCACGTGGTGAACTGTTTGTAGCTCACAGTTTAAAAAAAGTTAATCAACAAAATACTCGATGTGACGAGCGTGGGCGCTATGACACAATTGGGCACGGAACCTAACTGACGCCAAAACATCGGCAAGCATGGCTGGTGTCACTCCTCGGCACGCTTCCTGGATTCGTTGAACCAGATCCTCCAGTGAGGCGGGATGCGTAGCATAAATCTTGTCCTTCAGGTATCCCCACAAGAAAAAGACAAGTGGTGTAAAATCAGGGGAGTGGGGTGGCCAACGTACTGGTCCTCCTCGGTCAATCCATTGTTGTCCAAACATCTCACTTAGACGCTCGCGAACGACCAACCCGTAATGTGGAGGAGCTCCATCATGCTGAAACCAAGTGCTCTAATACGAGGCCAATGGCAAATTGTCAATGAAGTCTGTGACTACCACGTTGAGAATTTCAGCCCGGTAGCGTTCTGCAATCAGTGTTCCATCGCAAAAATACGGTCCAACCACAGTGTCATTGTACAATCCACACCACACATTGATTTTCCAGTTTACTTGATGAGTTGCTTCTCGCAGACATCGTGGGTTTTCGTCTGCCCAATGATGACGGTTGTGCCTGGTGAACTGGACTTCATCTGTCCACAACAACTCATGAATAAAGTTTGGATTGTCATCCAGGCAGGGAAGTAACCAGTTGCAGAAGGCGGCCCTAGCAATAATCCAATGGCAGTAACTCCTGGTGACAATGAATATGGTATGGGTGAAAATGATGTGCGTGTAGAATGTTGAGAACAGTTCTCTGATAGCACCCAACATCTACAGCAATTGCTTTGCTGCTTGTGTGGGGATTTGCAGCAACTGCAGCCAGAACTAGTAGTGTTGTTGTATCCTCGTCGCCTTGTGCCCTTGGTCGTCCTCGTTCTGCATTAACATTCCCTGTAGCCTCGAATCTTTGAATAATGTGACGCATTGTTTGACGAGATGGATGGCGTTCGTTAGGGTATCTGTCTCGATACAACCTAACTGCAGCATGTAGGTTTCTCCTTGCCTCTCCAAAGCAGAAGATCATGTTGACCATTTCCGGAAGAGTGTAGCTTGCCATCCTGGAATTGTTCTGTCTTCTGTGTGCTGAAACATGCCTTTTATTTGCTTTTCCGCATGAAAGTGAATGTGAGTATGGTAATTTATGTTAATTTTTTGATTTGCATGCTTTACATGGTGGCAATATCAACATTCGGTTTTCCTTGTGCAGTGTGACTGTTTGTAAGCTACAAACAGTTCACCACGTGATTGTGGGTGATTGATTGGTCCGATTTGGATGATTTTTTTTGCTTGTTTTTTATGCTGAACAAGTTTGCAATTGGGTTTTTATGCTGAACAAGTTTTTTTCTCATTCCCTTACGGTTTTTGAGATAAATTTTGAATGTGTCCTAATTTGCATATTTGGGATGAAGAAAAGTGCACCATGGGATAGGCCACCCACAACTTCCTATTCATTGGATTCATCAAAATTGACATATCTGCTTTGGTTCAAAAAATAAAAGGGGGGGGGGTTCGAACTTTGTATTCACCCTGTATATTGCAAGAATCCACTGACTGGCCAGATTATTATGTACATGTGACATTTGTGGGCAAATTAGCTATGGTTTCGCGGTGAAGTTGCAAGAGAGCCAGACCATTATAACTAGAGAAGCAGATTGTTTACCACGACAGTTGAAGTGATTTGTTTCTGAAGATAAGGGTAAACGATGCGATTTAACAGCCTTTAAACAGCCTTGATTGTTGGCGCTCGGGGCCTTGGAGCGAGTATCAGCAAGACAGCTGCATTCTTTAAATGTTCAAGAGCAGCTGCTGTTAAAGTGTTTAAAGACTGGACTCTCAGCCGGAAAACTGGACCTGAACGTGTGTGAATTGTGGCCGTCAGCGACTAGCCAATGTTCGGGAGAACGGAGAATGGCAAGACTGGTACAAGACAACAGAAGAGCAACAGTGCATCGAATAACTGGAGATCTTAATCAGGGATCCTCTTAAATGAACTCTGAACGTACTGTTCGTCGTATAATGCATCATAGAAGATACGGAAACCGAAGGCCTGTTCGTACACGCTTTCTGTCTCCAGTTAACAAGATAAAGCTTCTCCAATTCGCACAGGAATACAAAGATTGGACTGTCGAGTATTGGATAAAAGTCATGTTGTCCGATGTTTCTAGTTTCATCATGCATATGGCAGAGTGAGAATTTCGCAAAAATAGCATGAAAGTATGGGACCCCCATGCATGAGTACAACCCTTCAAGCTCGTGAGGCCAGTGCTATGATTTGGGACATGTTTTTCTAAACAACGTCTGTTTACCACAACATGCCTAAGTATCGTTGCTGACCAGGTTAATTCTATCATGTTGATGGCGTATCCCAATGAAGATGGCTTCTTCTAACAAGAGAATGCGCCATACAACGGTGCGCGTATTGTGCAGGAGTGGTTTCATGAACGTGACTGAGACATTACCTTGTTTAGCTGGCCCTCGCAATCACCAGCTCTCAATCCAATTATGCACTTGTGGACTCAGTTGAAAGAGCCATCAGGCACTGGTTCCACAGCCATCAAATCTCATACACCTGAACAGTGTTATTCATAAGGCAAGATGTCAAAGATTCTTAAAGACCATCAAAAAGTAGAATAGGAATATCTGCAAGACCCACCCTCTATCTCTTTGACTTCATCGATAAAATTGGGTTCAAAACATTAAAAGTTCCGCTCTTTCAGTGTCTCCATCTCCTAAACGGATGGATCAATTGAAAAAACACGAAGAATAAAACATTTCTTAAATGTTGTGTACAATCTGAAAATACCATTAATAATAGGGTTTCCTATTTAAGATTACCCGCCGCCCCACCTCACAAGGGCGGGGGGAGGGGGCTAATTTGTCTGCTCATGAATTCCCCCCGCGAAGTAATTCACTTTTCATTTCGGACATTTTTTACGTAGGATGCTTTATTCGTAGATATTTCCGTATCCACATTTAAATGGACCACCTTATTATATCAATAACAGATATAAGATAACCAAAAAAGTTCTTGCTACATCCCAAATGGAACCTCTAAGCGTGGCATCCCAGGCTCGAAACGTAAGACGTATTCTTAGGTAGATGTACCAGTAATTGACAGTTTAAGACATTACCGTGAAACGAAATTGCGTACGGAAATCAAATTGCATTTTGAAACTTTTCTAGTTATACCATTAAATTGTAAATACAATGCAGAATGTCCCAATCTCTAAATAATTATTATATCTTTAAAAGCTATTAAGTTATTAAATTTTTTCTTAACTAATGCATGAATCACCAGTAGTTGACAGTTAATGCACCAGAAGTTGACAGGCAGTTGCACCAGTAATTGACAATATTTTAATTGCACATTTTTATTATATATTGTTTACAAAAAAAATTGACAACATTCAAAAGTAGCTGACGAAATCAAACATTTTTAAGAATGTGGAAAGTATTTAACATTAACTAAAACTTTTCTTTTGAAAATTTAAGTTGTTCATTTAGATCCTTTATCTTTTTTTCCTTTAAAATAATAAATTAAATCAATCCACTGCCATGTAGAGTGCAAGGACCATAGAAAATGAAGGTGTTTTCTAATAGTGCAATATCATCATATCTGGCCAACAAAATGTTCTTGGAAAACTTGATTTTTGTCGATTGTTCTCCTATTTGTAAAATTCATCAAATTCATCCAATTCATCCTATGCTAATTCTTATAGTAAAGAGAATATCAGTAGCAGTTTTCTTCTTGGAAGATAACTTGTCCTGGGCTATCTGTTGATCGTCTCTGTGACAAGATTCAGAACTAACAAAAGAATCGGCGTATAGGGCCTAGAGAGTTTGTCAAAGTGGATGATCTAGAAATTGACAGTCAACTTCTTATAATTGATAGACCAAGGCCAATTAATGGAAATTAAGAAGTTAGACTTAAAACTATCATGTTTCCTTTATTATTACCCTACATTCTATATCACATTAGTATATTTTTTTCGTTTTTT
>JAHWFO010064704.1:0-16556 GCA_023313115.1 Rhysida immarginata
GAAAGACAACAGAGGAAGCACTCCTTCAGCTCCGTGCTGTATTGAGCAAATGAGAAGCAAGTAAATAGAAGAATCGGCGACTGCTAGACTACACAAATTGATGAATGGCCAAGTTTTGCTTCAACACATCGAGAGAAGAGTGGAAATTGCAACAACATCAAGTGTACATCTGAAGTAAGATTACGTGAGTAAGAAATTATTGGAGACGTCCATCCATTGTGAGCCTTTTTTTCGAATTTTCATTAAGAATTTTTACAGTATTAATTCTGAGCATTTTCATGTGTTTTAAGATATTGCAAAATTTAATTTAATTTTTATGAAATTATTCTGTTTACCCACATGAACAATCTCCAAAAATTAAATTATAACCCCCAATTCGTTAAATAATAACTCAATCAATATAACATAGAGCAAAGGGACTATCCATTCTATGAAAAATACGAAAACAGGAAGTCTAGGTGATATACCGGGAATTTATCTAAACTCTTTTTGACTTGCCTCACCACTGCGGAGCATCACCAAATACTTTAGACTCAAGTTTTTCTTGCCCTTGACGCAGAAGCTCTTATACCCTCTTGCTATTCGAAACTTCCGTCGTTCAGATGTTTCCATTGCCCGTATAGTCTTTTCTCTTTTATCTGTAGAGTTTCTCTGACCAATACTCGTTCTTTCTAATTCCTTTCCAAACATAAATTATTGCCAGTCGTCAGGATGTTTGATAGGGCTCAAGGGAAACGCGTGTGACTCCTTTTGCTCCTCAATGAATGCTGTGTTATTTATGTCCTGTTACGGCATCGTCATTTTATGCTCATTATATCTTAAAAATAAACAGATGAAAACGCTTAGAATTAATGCACTAAAAATTCTTAATGAAAATTCGATAAAATTATTTTTAAAAGCTCACAATGGATGGACTTCTCCAAGGATGCTACTGCTAGTCTAAATAAATTCTTACTCACGTAATCTTACTTTAGATGCACACTTGATGTTGTTGCAATTTCCTTTCTTCTTTCGATGTTTTGAAGCAAAAATTGGCCATTCATCACTTTGTGGAGTCTAGCGGTCGCCGATTCTTCTGTTTACTTGCTTACCATTTGCTCAAAACAGCACGGAGCTAAACGAGTGCTTCCTCTATCGTCTTTCACTCTTTCTCAATAGTCTGCTAACTCATTATCTGCAATAATAATAAAAATAAAGAAAACACTTTTCCACAAATTAATTTTAATGCACGTATGTACATTTCGAGAACTACGTCCTCTTCGTCAGCGTGATAACGCAGAAACTGACCCCTCGCAACGAGCGCAGAGAAAGTAAGACAGAGAGCCGCCGCAGGTTCACCAGTCCATAAAAGGAGCCGTTCAAAGAGAGAGGGGAAGGGTTGTAAACGAGAAGAAGAGAGGCAAAACAAATTCACGTGGTCACCATATGCGCAACTACCACACGCAGTACACCACCTCTTCCTTCAAAACACCTCCTACATCCTCAAAACAATACTTAATGCCAAGAAGCACACCAGCAGCGACACCAGTCTCCATCCCCCACCCACTGCACGGGGACAGCTCACAAAGTAGATCATGGATACAAAATTTTTAGGAAATAATATATACTGAACAAACAAAAGAAAACGGTGATTAATTGAGATATCTGTAGAAAAACAACTGTAGATATCAGTGACATCCATAGGACCATGCTCTAAGTTAAGCAGTTCTTCGGGGGGCTTATTTATTATTTCCAGGGATTCAGCAAGATTAAGTAATTTTGGGTGCCTTTTAGTGTGTAAAATTTTGTGAGCTGTCCCCGTGCAGCCTTATTTGTGATGTCGCTGCTGGTGTGCTTCTTGGCATTAAGTATTGTTTTTTGTTTTGTTTTGCGCATATGGTGACCATGTGAGTTTGTTTTGCCTCTCTTCTTCTCGTTTACAACCCTTCCCCTCTCTCTTTGAACGGCTCCTTTTGTGGACTGGTGACCCTGCAGTGGCTCTCTGTCTTACTTTCTCTGCGTTCGTTGCGAGGGGTCAGTTTCTGCGTTATCACGCTGACGAAGAGGACGTAGTCCTCGAAATGTACATACGTGCATTAAAATTAATTTGTGGAAAAGTGTTTTCTTTATTCTTATTGTTTTTACCTCCACAGTTTCGTGACCTGATTACTTTATCTAGCATTATCTGCAGTTACTGATCATTTTTTAAGATTTTCAAGAAATTGTTAAGTACTAAGAATTCTCTTTTCAAAGAAAAGCCTGAATAACATGAATTCTGTGCATTGAATTCTATATTGCAAAAACTTTGCCTTTCATTGTTGGTCATGAGATATATATTGTTGATCTCTGCCTAGTATTTGTGCATTGCGTGTTTATACCATCGTTGATACCTATTGTTGCACAAACTTTTCCTTGCATTGTTGGTCATGCGATATATATTGTAGGTCCGTGCAGAGCGTTTGTCAATTGCGTGTTGATACCATTATTTATACCCATTGTTGCACAAACTTTGCCTTTAATTGTTGGTCATCAGATATTTCTCATTAATATGCCCTGCCATAACCATGAATATCGTTTTCTTATCGATAATTAATTTTTTTCCGAAATCTGTGGTTTCCTTCCTCGTGCTTTGAAGGTAAAGTATGCGAAATTTCATCAAGATCGGAATAAAACTGTAGATATGTAAAAAAACAAACCCACAAACCCACCCACAAACATCCGTCTTTATATATATAGACTAGCAGAGGACCCGGCGTTGCCCGGGATAATTACACAGTAGGTAAACAGTACAATCTCAAGAAGTTAAATAAACTGATGTGTTTTTTGGCAATAAACTGCAATAAGTTATGCACTGCCAAAACGTGCCAAACACACCAACACACACACACAAAGAAACATACACACTTCCCAATTGTCTGAAGGCTTGTTAGGGAGCTGAAGGAAGACACGTGTATTTCCTTTGCCTCATCGAAAGAGACTGCCCTATTTATATCGTCTATTATATCCATTTCCTGTTCATTGTTACTAATTCTTGGAAATGAATGTTCTATTATTGCATCATCATTTTGTGCTCATTGTTATTGGTGAATTGCGTGTTGATACCATTGTTGATACCGATTGTTGCACAAACTTTTCCTTGCATTGTCGGTCATGAGATATATATTGTTGGTCCGTGCAGAGTGTTTGTGCATTGCGTATTTATACCATTGCTGTTACCTATTGTTGCACAAACTTTGCCTTGCATTGTTGGTCATGAGATATTTCTCATTAATATGCCCTGCCATAACCATGAATATCGATTTTTTTTTATCAATAACTGTTATTTTTCCGAAATCTGAGGTAGACAGTGATCTTCCTCATGCTTTGTAGGTCAAGTATGCAAAGTTTCATCAAGATCGGAATAAAACTGTAGATTTGCATAAGAAACAAACAAACCCACAAACAAATAAACAAACAGACCCACAAATATCCTTTTTTATATATATAAAGATTGTACCTTATGTCCTCAATCTATATGGACTCGACTATTGCGATTGTGATTGGGTCCTAATTAGTCCTAATAAGCCTCGAGACCTGGATCCTGATATTTCTAGATCCAAATTCGGATATTTTCAGATCCGGATCAGAAATCCGGATCTAACGGACATCACTACCCATTACCTCGCATTGTTCTTGCATTTTTCTTTACTCTTTGAAACAATTGGTATAACGAATTTTTGCGCTTTTGCGCCTTTTATTTCAATTTTATGCTTAGCGCCCGTGCTCTGCTCAAAAGGCCCTTTCTTTTTCCGGTTGTCAGAGATTTTTGGGTTAATTGAGAGCCAGGACAGTAAGGAAAAATGTGCTGCTCAGTCTTGTGATTTATCGGGTCGTTCCATGAGCTTTCTGAACATAAAGATTGCTTCTTATTGGATATTTAATGACCAAATATGAAGATTTCTCATCGGAATTACTTTCTTCGCATTAACCTGTCATGAAGTAGATTTTCTCGGAGCAGGAAAGTCTTTACCATGTCCGATCGAATATTTTCCAAGATGGTTCACGGTAAAGTCATGTTTGATTTTCAAGGAAATGGCGTCGAGGTCTGCGTAGTCTTACAGAACTATTTCTGATTATTGGACTGCTTTACATAGATGTTCATGCAACGTAGCTTGCACCTAGTGTGTAACCGTTAATTTCTCAATTTCCCATTGTGAATTTTCTGGGCGAAAGGTTGACCTGGTCTGATGCGTTCGTATCGTATCGTGCTCACACTGTAGCATCCGGCTGATATTGCTGTTTCCAGTTTTTCTATTAAGAGTTCATGTTAATCCGTTTGTTTTTGCAGCCTCAATTCTGTTTGGAGATTTAAGATGACCAACCAGTTTTCCTTTCCTTTTGCCTTTCCTTTTCTTTGACCTGTTACCTGTTTCTTTTCTTTGTCCTGTTACCTGTTCCTTTTCAGATTTCATGCCCAGCAGACCGATCACGTTTCCTTCCTTTCCCTAATCATTCCTTTTCAGATCCCACGTAGCTTTGCGTCACTGAGTTGTCTTTCGTCTACCATTCTTTCTTCTGCCCCTTAGCCTTTACCTGCTCACCAGCAAATGCTTAGTGTCTTTAAGTTTTCTTTTAACATTATTTGCTTTGATTCTTTTGCTTGGTTTTTCTTTTCCTTTTTATTTTTATTTTTCAGGGCTTGCACTCCTTTCAGATGGCTTTATTCACACTGAATTATATTGGTGAAGAAATATTGTAATTTAACCTTCTGCAACTGGCATTTGAAAAAGCCAAGATCATTTTTGCTGTATTTCTTATTTGAGTGAACTCTACTTAAATGCTAATCTGATTGTCTTTTATTCAACATAATCTATGCATTAAAAATATTTTATCTTTTTCTTTTTTTTTTATTTTTTTCCTCCCTCTGAAGATTTTTTTTTAGCCTCTTTGTAAGACTACTTTACAAGAGACTTTTTTTACTTCACAAGTTTCCAAACGTGATGGGGTCAACACACCATGTACTACCCAGATTCCACGCTACGAACTGTCAGAATTTCACGAGTTTCTTTGATTCACCAGTCTGGACTCTGAAGTTTGTCATCAGCAGCGTGGAGTTTCGTTAATTTACTTATGCTGGTTCTTTGTATCAAATATTTTGTAAAAAGCAGTAAAAATAATAGTTTTCGTTTGGAACCCTTCCTTTTCTATTACTCACCTTTGGACCATCAACATTAATTTACTATGGAAATTATCGGGAAGGGGAGGTTCTGTAGGGTGAATTATAGGAGGGGTTTCCTTTTTGAGTGGTTTAGATAATCATCAGTTGTTATTTTAACTCAAGTAATTATATTTATAAATTCTTGTTAGACCTTATTCCGTTTTTTAGGGCCATTCGGCACCCATCCCTAGCTTTTCTGCCATTTCACTGAAGCTGTACGTGCCTAAGTAAAAGGCACATTACACATGATACCTGTGATGGATGATTAATTTTTGGTTCTATTAAAAATGGGACCTTACAGATGGATAAATCCAAAAAGTATGAAAAAAACATTATCCATTCTATTAATATGGAATTCAAAATTCGACATTATTGCTCCATAGGAAGTAAGAGTAATGTCATTTTCCAGATCTGCTTTAAGTATATCGTCTACATAACCAGTCCTGCAAATTATATTAAGAGATAGGGGTGAAGAATTAATTATATCATTTTCCTGAAATTAAGATAAATGTTTGCCAGGATAAGAGACAATGTTCTTCCCATCTGTAAACCATTATATTGTTTGTAAATCTTATTTTTAAAAATAAATTGACTATCGTCAGTGCAAAGTTTTAAAGTATTCAAAATACATATGATGCTATCGTAACTGAATTTATTTTTTAACTGTGATTTTATGATATCAGGACAGGCAATATTGGGATATTATTGTACATGTCTTTAATTTTAATGGACATATACTCCAATTAGATATGATAACCAATTTTCATATTGGTTAGCACATTTTTTTTACTTTTAACGAATTTTTAATAACGTACGGGAAATAAAAACATCTTTTCAGGAAAGAAGTCATAAAGAATTAAATGATTTTCAACTTTGAGCAATAATCAAATGTGTAAATTTTTGCAATGTGTAAAAAGAATTGTTAGGACCGTCCAAAGACTTATAAAATAGTTCATATGTTATAAAAAGCTCGAACTTTCTAGCTGGTTCTCATTTGTTGTAATTTTTATATTGCAGATGAAAATATTAATAATGAGAATATTAAAATTCTTCTTTATATTAATGAATAGCAGAGGTAAACAAACACAGGTAAACAAAAACCATCTCAAAAGGTTAAGTAACTCAAATTATTTTTCAGTAATTCTAGAAATTCCTTGTGTGAACGAAGCTCCTATTGTTCAGATGTTTTGAAAACTTGGTGTCACGATTTTTCGTGACAGATATCAAAGAAGAGCGATCAGCGAAAGTGAAAGATGATAGCTAGCGCGCTAACAGCGCAGCGACATATGTCGGAGCGAAAGCGAAGGTGCGTCTAGGAAACATTGGAAGAAAGAGAGAAATGCGCGAGCTTCAAACGAGAGTCACATAATGGGAGAGGTGTGCGAGCCTTCATCTGGAGAGGACGTGGATAATAACCCTCCTCCACGATCTAAGGAAAATTCCAGAACATCACATCATTGTTCCATGCGATGAGGCAGGAAATATCGTACTTGGGCATGGAAGAACACGGCCACGTCGTGTTCGGCGATTGCCCGCAGATGCGAGGGGAAACAGCCAAGCAGCGAGAACTGACTTTCATGTGGTTTTAATATTTTCCCGAGTTTATCATGGTGCTTCGAAGCCGTTAACCCCGAGGAGAGCGGAGCAAGGTGCTGAGGAAGGAAGCAGTGACTCCGACGACGTCAGTACGCCGACAGCGTGTTCCGCAGCCAGCCAAACGACCGAGAGTCTCAGTGTTTGAACGCCATTTCCCGCCTTCATGAGATGTCTGCAGCCATATTGACAATCCCACAGCGACTTTTATATTTCAGACTCGCGGGCAGTTACCTGACTGTTTTGGCCGTCATATAAGGCATACCACGAAAGGAAGCACCACGTAGTTGTACCAATCTCCTATTGCCAGAAGAGGAGAGAATAAATTCCCTTCAGGTCATCTCAGCCTGGCGGCTACAAGCACTCCTCAACGAAGACCTAGGCCACGTATCAGGCATAACAGATAAGCTCGCATTATTCAATTACCTCTCTCTCTATTTGGCTCTTGTGCGCGTAATAGGCCTGATAAATAAATGTTTGCAGTTTCTTAGGAATGCGACGAAGCATGTTCCGCAGCCAGCCAAGCGACCGAGATGATCAACCGCCAGCGTAGCAAGCCACCACGCCTAAGCTACTCGGACTCTCAGTGTTTGAACGCCATTTCCCGCCTTCATGAGACATTGGCAGCTTTATTGACGATCCCGTCAACATCTTTACAGCGACTTTTGTATCCTGGACTCTTGGGCAGTTACCTGACTGTTTTGGCCGTTGTGCAAGACATACCATGACAGGAAGTGCCGCATAGTTGGACCAATCTCCTATTGCCAGAAGAGGAAAGAAAAAATTCCCATCAGGTCATCTCACCCTGGGGGCTACAAGCGCTCCTCGAGGAAGACCTCGGCCACGTATCAGACATAACAGGTAAGCTCGCATTATTCAATTAGCTCTCTCTCTATTTGGCTCACGTGCACGTAATAGACCCGTTAAATAAATATTCGCAAGTTCTTAGGGAACGGCGTTGCGGACATGGGCAACGGATAAAGTAAAACGGATGCAATACTCAGCCAGTATCTAAACCATTTTTTCCCACGGCCACCAGAGGGCCCAAGGCACATGGCACCTGGTGGAAGACATGTGCTTCTTTATTTTGTCAAAATTATTGACATAAACTTCGAGATTATCTTACTTTCATTTTCCGAACTTTCCTGAAAGGTGAGTTGATTGTTAATGTTTATTATTAAATGCAATGAAACAATAGAGACAAATTAATTATACATTATTTTCAAATACAGGTGTTTGAAATGGACGATTACATTTGTTGAAAGGGAAGATTTAAAAGAAATGACCCCAGAAGAACTGAATGCAAGTTTCTTATTATGATTTTATTTTATTATATTTTTAAAATAAAAATTTAATTATCATAACGAATATATTCCTGTATATTTTTAAAATTTATTTAAGGTCTTCATTGTAAAATCTCTTTATCTAAAAATCATTATAAAAATTAATCTATGAATTAAATTAAAATTAACTATAGGATACATTAATCTAGAAATATATTATGTTTAATGTATGAAATATTTCTGAAAATATCAATATAAAAACTTAAAAGTAAGAATTCATATGCAGAGTAGGCTACTGAAAAGTAATTTTCCCCTGGAAGAGGGCTGCACGGGGAACATAACTTTCTCCCACAACCAATAGAGGGCACCACAAAACGAGTTATACAGTAATGTAAAGGAGTGTTGTATCCGTTATACTTTATCCGTGAAATGGGCTTGAAAACCATGCTAATTCATGCTTTCTTTATTTCATTCTTTGCAGTTAGGGTTTCCTTGTTGAGCCCTTAAACGCATTGAGCGTCGCCACTGTCTGTTGCGGTGCTGAAGTTAGAAGAGCAAGGCCTGAAAGAAGACAGCAGAATTCGTCGGTCCTTCGGGATAGCATATTGAACTTTATTTGTCACTTACCAGCCTTAGGGCTCTATATAATATCTTATTATATAAATCGTTGGGATAGAATTCCCCTCTTAAATATTTGTTCTTGGCTTACCTGGCTTCAGCCAAGTCGTTCCATGTGCTTAGTGTAATTATGATAATTTCTCTTAATAATTTAAGTTCCCTTATACTGCAAATACTGTAATGGTGCAAATCAGAGTTTTACTTATTTCTTCTCTTTAAAACATTTCCCTCAGGAGACACTGCCGTATCTATATTGTGCTATTAATAATTGTTCTATATTGTGCTCTTAATAATTCTATGTTCTAATGCAAAGCCAACAGAACAATCTATCATTGCAGCATCTCGAAAATACTGTTGCATCATCACTACATCGGTTTTCATGGCAACAATATTTCCCCAGTGCTGATGCGGAAATAAGGTAATAGTGTTGTAATATAGTATGACAACAATAACTTCGACGAAGCAGCTCTCTCGTTGGCAGGTGTGATAAAAAGTAAGGTTAAAGCCTGCAGTGAAACGTGTACAATTTATTTCATACAACCAGTACATACAACTGAAAGTACATACTCTATATTAGGTTACTTTTAGACATTGTTACGGTTAAATTGAGAATGCATAACCCGTGCAGAGAGGGAACTTTGAATGAGATTAATAAATAAAGTTTAATGGCAGAAATTCCAAGTAGTTATGCTTGAAGGAATTTGCAAAAATAGATCGTTTCTACAATTACTACAAAAATCTATGAAATCGGGACAAACTCAATTATTAACGTAAGTAGAATTATCATGATGAACTTGACGAGGCAATGGTGGCATCAGCATAAATCCACATTGGGTAGTTGGTAAACCATCGGTTCGCATTAGGGAGGTGCTCGCTGGTAGCACTATTAAAATACAACAACAAAGAGCACCATGAGAATAGCTCCAGACCCACAGCAATGCTTACAAGCTAAAATTAACAATGCAGATATATATCTAAACTATCCATTAATAAGAAATTACGCTTACTGCAATGTATATTCCACTCAAGCAAGGCACGGAGCGGTCGCGCATCACGGAACCACGGAAGCTCCCTCTTACCTGCAATATTAGGTGAGGGAATGTTGCTCCTGCTGTCTGCAATGCCTTCTCTCCGTGACGTTGCTGAAGGCTTCAAGCTGCTCGCTGAAGTGGTATAATACGTTCTAGATCATAGACGTGGCCTGTTGTACAAAAGAGGAGGATGTGGAGAGAAGGGTAACTTTTGCCCCCTCCTTTCTTTCGGTGACTTTTATTTTTATATTTTACCCAAATTCCCCTCCCGCCTTTTTCAAGATCTCCAATCAGTGTTATTGTAGTCCGAGCCTGGCACTTCCGACGTAAATCAGCACCTGTCTCCACTATGAGGGTTTCTTTGATACTTAATTTCCTCGCTCACTTGGGCGCCTGGTAATTATTTACGTCCTGCTACAATGTGGCCATATACATCCTTTCTCTTCGCAGTCGATGGATAATGAGCACTCTGAATTCCTCTGGTGCATGGGCGACCGGCTTTTTCCTTAGTGCTCCATCATCGTAATTCTCTGACATCATTTCTCCATCGCTCGTTCTCTCGCGGAGCCGTTCTCTCTCTTCTGACCAAGTCCAAAACTAAACTTTTCCCCCTGCTACCGTATTCCGTGTCTCTTTCCATCGCTGTTGCTAATCTTCTCCTTCTTTTTGTCTATCAACGGCGATGCCCCGCGTTTCTTCCTTCGATTTCTCTTGCTATTCATTGGTCTATTTTTCTCAATCTTCTTCAATGAATGCTCGGTGTTGCCACGGATTTCAGTGGGGTGGGCAGTTGGTGATCGCTGGCTATTTCGACGATCTTCGCCTCTAATTTCGCTGACATATTCCCCCACTGCGACCGATGATTGTAGTCATCACTTTTCTTCTTTACTTCTTCTATAATTTCTATTGTTGCTACCGTTGACAGTAACTTTACTCCACTCTGTTTTACTTTCTCCATTTTGGATACAGGGTGAATACAAAAGTCTGAACCTCCCTTTTATTTTTTGAACTGAAGCAGGTATGTCAATTTTGATGAATCCAATGAATAAGAAGTTATGGGTGGCCTATCCCATGGTGTACTTTTCATCATCCCAAATATGCAAATTAGGACACATTCAAAATTTATCTCAAAAACCGTAAGGGATACAGAAAAAAATCCAATTTCAAACTTGTTCAGCATAAAAAAACAAACAAAACAAAAAAAATCATCCAAATCGGACCAATCAATCACCCACAATCACGTGGCGAATTGTTTTTAGCTTACAAACAGCCACACTGCACAAACAAGTTACTTCAAACAGTTAAAAAAAAGTTAATCAACAAAATGCTCGATGTGACGACCGTGGGCACCATAACACAATTGGGCACAGAACCTAACTGACACCAAAAAAAATCGGCAACTCCTCGGCACGCTTCCTGGATTCGTTGAACCAGATCCTCCATTGAGGCGGGCTGCATAGCATAAACCTTGTCCTTCAGGTATCCCCACAAGAAAAAGTCAAGTGGTGTAAAATCAGGGGAGCGGGGGGCCAATGAGCTGGTCCTCCTTGGCCAATCCATTGTTGTCCAAACTTTTCACTTACACGCTCGCAAATAACCAATCCGTAATGTGGAAGGGCTCCATCATGCTGAAACCACGTGCGCTGATACGAGGCCAATGGCAAATTGTCAATGAAGTCTTTGACTACCACCTTGAGAATTTCAGCCCAGTAGCGTTCTGCAGTCAGTGTTCCATTTTAAAAATACGGTTCAACCACAGTGTCATTGTACATTCCACACAACACATTGATTCTCAGTTCACTTGATGAGTTGCTTCTCACAGACATCGTGGGTTTTCGTCTGCCCAATGGTAATGGTTGTGCCTGTTGATAACTCCAACCCTGGTGAATTGGGCTTCATCTGTCCACAACACCTCATGAATGAAGCTTGGATTGTCATCCAGGCCAGTAGGTAACCAGTTGCAGTAGATGGGCCTATACTCGGTCCATCGTAAGCTTGCGTGGGAAGTAAACAAAAAATCACCACGAAATCACCAAGTAGGCTCCTGTGATTGGAGGAATCAATTTAGCTTCCCCCTGATACGCATGGCTTGGCAAGGCCAGATGAATCCCTTTCTTTCTATCCTTTAATCCTTTAATCCATTAATATTGGCCTCGGTGGCTCTGCGGTTGCGTGATCGCCTCTGATGCCCGAGTACGCGGGTTCGATCCCGGCCGAGGACGAAGAGGATTTTTCAGGGGGAAATCCTGAGATCACGCACTTCGTTCGGAAGGCAAGTAAAGCCGTTAGTCCCGTGTAGTCGTTTGCCGGCTGCACGTTAAAGAACCCTTGCGAGGCAAAATTTACGGCCCCTATAACGCCGTCCTGAAATGACCATAGCAGTTGAAAAGGACGTAAATACCAAACCAACCAACCATTAATCCAGTAATCCCTTATGCCCTCAAAAGATTCAATTGAAAGGCTTTTTACTATTTATTAAAAAGAAAAAGTATCTATTTTAATGGAAAGCTATAGCAAGAAAGACATTTATATAAAATATTTTTTTATAAATTTATTTTCTAAACATTTTGTATGAAAAATAATTTATGAAAATCATGACATATTATTTATTGTAAATTATATATTAAATAATTATCAAACAAAAAATATATATTGAATTATGTAGAGAGGTCAAAAGTATAGCTGGAAAGTGAAATTTTTTATTTTTGCTTTCCATCATAAAATCATCTCAGATGTTGGAATTAAAGCTTTTTTAAAAAATTAACAATGAAGGATTGTTGACACAACGGTATATGACGATTTCAATTGCTATTTAAATTGCTATTCGAATAATCACTATCATTTTTATAACTATCGTTGATTTTTTCAATAAATTACATGAAGAATAAATCTATATATAAAAAGAAGGATGTTTGTTTGTGGGTTTGTGTGTTTGTTTGTTTTTTATACAAATCTGCAGTTTTATTCCGATCTTGATAAATTTTCGCATACATGACCTTCAAAGCATGAGGAAGGTCACTGTCTACCTCAGATTTCGAAAAAATAATAATTATTGATAAAAAATCGATATTCATGGTTATGGCAGAGCATATTAATGAGAAATATTTCATGACCAACAATGCAAGACAAAGTTTGTGCAATATAGAATTCAATGCATAGAATTCCTGTTATTCAGGCTTTTCTTAGAAAAAAGAATTCTTAGTACTTAACAATTAATAGAAAATCTTTAAAAATGATCAGTAACTGGAGACAATGAGTTAGCAGACAATTGAGAAAGAGTGAAAGACGATAAAGGAAGCACTCCTTTAGCTCTGTGCTGTATTGAGGAAATGATAAGCAAGTATGTTCGGGAAAAGCAAGATTTTTTATGTAAAAATAGATATAATTTAAGTTTCTATTTTTTCTATTAAGTTTTTTTTACTGTTTTGCAGACAGTGATTGTTGAGTATATATTGTTTTAATAAATGTTAATTAAAAAATCTCCACGTGATTATCACTGTCTGCAGCTAGTTGTCCCTCGCGAATAATTTTCGTGATCACGAGGATGTGTCCCACTATTGTTGATGTTCCTTCCGTGGTTACTGATTTTTTTCTTATTTCAGTCAGACCACTTCCAGCTTCTGGCTTGACCAGTCGTCCCTCCTTCTGGTCCTCTACATCCTTCCTAGACTGCAGCATGGCGTTCAACTTCCATTTATCATTTTTATTCCAATGCTCTGCGAATTACTCCTACCCTGCCGTTCGATGTTTAGTTTCTTATTGAATTTCTCACTTTCTTGCGGCAGCCATGATTCTTTATCGAGCAGCATTGTTTTGAGAGTTACCCCATAAGGTAATAATGAAATTTTTTTAATGCTATTTCAACAATAACGCGCATAAGGGACGCCATGCTGCACAATTTCATTTTTTTATTCCCCATTAATAAATGATTATCATTTCGCAGTCTTTCTTTAGACATTAAATGGGAATTTGAAATTTCTTTTCCTTATTCTTTATAAGGAATTGGTCTGTCTCAATTTTTTTATATTTAAAGTTAATTCACTCAATGTAGCGATTAATATTTCTCGTTCGTTTTGCTGCATTTAACGTACGTACATTTAAGTATTTCTTTATTTTATTCCGAGAAATATTTTTTTCTTTTGTAATTGAGATCGCGATGCCTATTCCTCAATTAAATCATATTGTATAGAACATTCTTTTGTATAGAATATTTTGATATTTTATAAATAAATATTGCATTTTTTAAACCAAAATAAAAGTCTTTTAACGAGCCACGTTCATTCTTAAGTTTCGGGGTTTCCTTTAAAGTATCACCCCTTAAATATTATATTATTTTGCTTCCCCCTCTGAACAAAGTAAATAGAAGAATCGGCGACCGCTAGACTACACAAAGTGATGAATGGCCATCGAAAGAAGAAAGAAAATTGCAACAACATCAAGTGTAATTATCCCAGGCAACGCCGGGTCCTCTGCTAGTCTTAAATAAATGTTTTTTGGGCTCCCTGATACATGTTTTCTTTCCTGCACAACAATTTTAATCTTTTCCATGGAGTAGTTTAATCAATTGATCCCTTAATCCCATGATGGTGATTTCTGTCCTGTCGTTTGGCACGAGAGTTGTCGATTTCTCCCGTGTCTATTTTTTTATGTGTAATTTATGATCTATTTATGTGTAATTTATTATCTTTTTTTAGCCCAATGAATAACATTTAATGATTTTAGTTGTTTTCAGAACTGAATGTTACAGTTTTAAGTCAGTTTTCCCGTTTTCTTTTGTGAACTACATTTTCGTGTGCACCCAGGAACACGGAAGTTGCAAGGCACAATCAGCCAATAGAATTGCACTTCACCACGTGCTTTTGTTTACATCCCGCGCAAGCTTACGATGGACCGAGTTTAGCCACATAATCCAATGGCAGTAACTCCTGGTGACAATGAATATGGTATGGATGAAAATGATGTGCGTGTAGAATATTGAGAACCGTTCTCTGATGGCACCCAACATCTGCAGAAATTGCTCTGCTGCTTGTGTGGGGATTTGCAGCAACTGCAGCCAGAACTAGTGTTCTTGTATCCTCGTCGCCTTCTGCCCTTGGTCGTCCTCGTTCTGCATTACCATTCCCTGTAGCCTGGAATGTTTGAATAATATGACGCATTGTTTGACGAGATGGATGGCGTTTGTTAGGGTAACAGTCTCGATACAACCTAACTGCAGCATGTAGGTTTCTCCTTGCCTCTCCGAAGCAGAAGATCATGTTGACCATTTCCGGAACAGTGTAGCTTGCCATCCTGGAATTGTTCTGTCTTCCGTGTGCCGAAACATGCCTTTTGCTTGCTTTTCCGCATGAAAGTGAATGTGAGTATGGTAAGTTAGGTTAATTTTTTGATTTGCATTCTTTACATGGTGGAAATATCAACATGGGATAGGCCACCCACAACTTCCTATTCATTGGATTCATCAAAATTGACATATCTGCTTCGGTTCAAAAAATCAAAGGCGGGTTCAGACTTTTGTATTCACCCTGTTTATAGTGTATGGATACTGATAGCTCCACTAGGTGTTGAACTACCTTAGTTAGTAATTTTGATAACTGTGGCTGGGTTAAAATATACGACACTGTCTGCTGATCAGTGTATATGCAAGTTGAGACCTGCTGAATATATGGTTGCCAGCATCTTACCCCGTGTAATATGGCCATTAACTCGCGCTCATAATTTCAGAAATGCTCTTCATCTCTTCTCCACCTTTACTCGAAAGCTATGGGGATAAGCTTGCCTTCGTGCATTTGGAGGGCTATCAATCATATCGCCGCATAATACTTTTCACACCAGAGGTTTGGCTAATGCTGTTTCCCTCTTCCTTTTTTGGTCCAGAAGAATGGTTTCTCCTTCTGTATTCGTTGAAATATTGGGGCCGCCGGTTCCAAATATCTATGTATAAAGTTCCTATAGAACTGGACTGATTCATAAACGAACACACTTTTCTAACGTTTTTGGGTAACGACCACTTTTGCACAGCCTCTATTATCCTATTATCGCAAGATCTTCCTTCTTCTGAAAATTGATATCCCAAATAGTTGACTTTTGGTACCACAAATTCGCATTTTGACAATTTTAGAAAGAAACGGTTCTTATACAATTGCTCCAGAACTCTCTCTGTTCTTAAGAAGAACTGGAAGAAAGAAGATTTGGAAGAACTCCAATTCTTCCAAAGTTTCAGCCTAAACCAGGATTCCATCGAACTAAGAGATGACACCGTCATCTAATAAATAAAATAACGCCTCGTTCATTGCTTTAGAGAACGTAGACGATGCGCCTTTTAACCCAAAGGGCATGAACAAAATCTCATATAGCCCATACTGGTGAATGGTATATCTGCTTCTTTAATACGAATCTGGTGGTAAGAATCCATTACATCCAATTTGGTAAAGAAATTGGCTTTTGACAACTTATCAATTAATTGTGTCAAAAGGCTGCACCGGGTGTCTATTGTCATGCGTAATTTGATTAAGTTTACGAAAATCTACGCACACACGTGGTCTGCCCATCTTTCTTTGTTTCGAACAACATCTGTGATGCGTTTTCAGAAATAGAAAGTCTAATTAACTGGTTACTTAATAACTTTTTGACGTTCTTCTTCACTTCTTTTTCTTCATCCTGAGATAGACGGCAAAGGTGAGCATCGAATATCGCTTCATCTTGCATGATCCAAATTTCATGCTCTCTTGACCTCTTCAGCGGAAGACCTGTGGGCAATTGAATCTGGAAATAAGTGTTTGTATTTATCAATTAAGCTTCTGAATGGGGGTTGCAGAGTTTTAATTACAGAATCAAAGGTTTTAAAGCCCCCCTTAC
>JAHWFO010064704.1:36556-80508 GCA_023313115.1 Rhysida immarginata
CCGATTAAAAGTTTTATGTGGATCAGTGGTTTCCTGTTATCTTTGTTTTCTTTCTCTTTTTATGTAAAATACTTAAAAGCAAAAGTCATTTTCTTGAAGCTATTAATTTTATATTTTTTTAAAAAATATATTTTTCGAAAATTCACATATGTAATTGTTCAAGGAATCTCTGAATACTTTTGTAAATTATACACGTTCACTCTACAGGGTGTAGCATTTATCTTGAGACAACTGAATAACTCGGAAACTAAGCATTGTACGAAAAAATTTCCAAAATCAAAAGTGAATTATTTTGCGGGAGAAATTCATTAGTTAAATAATTACTCCCACCCCTTATAAGAGGGGCTGGGGGGACGGAGTAATTATGAAATCTTACATAGGAACCCCTGTTTTTAATGGTATATTCAGATTGTACACAATCTTCGAGAAATGTTTTATTTTTTTTTGTGTTTTTTCAATTGATCCAACCTGTTAGGAGATAGAGGCCCTGAAAGTGTGAAACTTTTAAAGATTAAACCCAATTTTATCGATGAAGACAAAGAGATAGAGAGTGGGTATTACAGACATTCCTATTCTACTTTTTAATGGTCTTAAGAATCCGAAGTCAGAATTTCAAAAATTCAACATTTTTCAATACACTCGTTGGACTCTGTCTCCATAGGACTGTTGCCCCCAAAAGTTTACTTATGCACTTCTTTTTTTGAAATTCTGACTTCTATTTTTGAAATTCTGACTTCCGAATCTTAAAGACCATAAAAATAGAATAGAAATGTCTGTCTGTGTGTCTTCGTCGATAAAATTGTATTCAAAACTTAAAAGTTCCACATTTTCAGGGCCTCTATCTCCTAAACGGTTGGATCAATTGAAAAACACCAAGAATAAAACATTTCTCTAGTATTGTGTGTATTCTGAGTATACCATTGATCACAAGGGGAGGGGGGGATAATTTTTAAACTAATGAATTTCCCTCGCGAAATAATTCACTTTTGAGTGTGGACATTTTTTCGTACAATGCTTAGTTTTCGAGATATTCAGTTGTCTCAAGATGAATGCCTCACCCTGTATATTTTCCTTCATTTTGAATAATTCAAGTTGATTTTCTCGGTTTTCTGTTTTACATGATGCGTATTTTTTAAGGAATAACTCGTGATACGGATGGTCCAAATCCTCCGGTATATTTTATTTCAATTAAGGAAAATAATAATTCAAGTAATAATAATAATTCAAATTTTCTCGTTTTCAGTGGAAATGTTTTGGTCATTTTATTATGCTCTTAGACCAATCGGAATTTGGACCAAACAGGATTAGACCAACTCGCATTAGACCAGTCGGATTTTAGACCAATCGGCGTTAGACCAATCGGTGTTAGGCCATTATCATAGACCCGTTGGATCGTGCATATTTTCTTTTCATTGATTGTAATCCAATACGTCCATCCAGGACCTGTATGGCCAGAGGCCGACGAGTTGGGTCCCTGGATGGACCTGGATTAACGACTGCTGTAAGATGGTCGCAGCAGACGGGGAAGTGAAGATCGCATCTCACTGATTGTCGCCCATCCAGTGATTAGCCTTGCCTGGTGTTGCTTAACTTTCCTGAAGGTGTGTGTTGAGTGGAAGCCCACCAGGCCACGGCCTCCCCCATCATATTTTTTGATGGCCTCCCCCATCATCGCATCATATTCTTGGTGAATATGAGCCTATTGTTGTACAAACTTTGCCTTGCATTGTTGGTCATGAGATATCTCTTTAATACCTTGCCGTTATCATGAATATCGATCATTATTGATAATTATAATTTTTTTGAAATCTCAGGTAGACATTGACCTACTTCTTGCTTGAAATAGTAAGTGTGCAAAATTTCATCAAGTTCACAATAAAGTTGTAGATTTGTAACCGAAACAAACAAAAAAACAGAGAAACAAACTCACAAGCAAACGCTCTTCTTTATAGAGGTTTGATGTACCAATAATTGACAGTTTACATTATCATTGTGAAATGATATAGAGGCATAATACAAGGCTCAGGTATAGGAGCCCGTTTATATGCAGTGGCTACAGTCTCAATTTATAATCATCAATTTAATTTCCAAATTTCAAGTTATTTGATGATAATTTTCTATAAACAACATACAGTTCACTAGAACAAGCCAAAGTAAATTCTCAGTTGGAACAAGATCTTATTTATCTTCATACTTGGTATACTCAGAGAGGTTTAACTCCTAATAATACAAAAACTGCCTTTTTCATAACTAGTAAGCATAGCCAAAGCTATAATACCATTAAGATATTAGTCATTATCTTTGACTGTAAGATGTACTTTATTAATATGACGGATATATTAATAACAGCCCTCCAACGGAAAACATACTTAATAGCGCCTATTCGACCTTATTTATCACAACAAGATACGGCTCGATATTTGATCGTGGTTATACGTCCTTATCTTGATTATAGTGTGGTATTTTGGGGGAGCTAGAGGAAAGTAAATTTACAAAGAATTGCTGTAGCCTGTAATAAAGTTATTTGAACAGCCCATAACCTCATTAAATATGTATCCATCACATGTATATGTATCCAAAATTACATACCGACATTAGAAATTATAAGGAAAATTGGAATTATTAATGAATTGTCCAACACTACGAAGTGCTGATCACCCGGCTTCTTTTATTCGAAAGTGGGCGTGTACGAGAAACCATTATCGAAAGACCCATTTTGGCAAGATAAACTCCCGCATAGACTTACAAATTATCTTCCACAACATTTTCCGTAGAATGACATCAATCATTGGAATGAACTTACGTACGAAATGCGCCGCCTTGCATTGGAATATAAAGCTCAAACTTGTTTAATGACTTGCCATCGTTTTAAAAGCCAATTCACAAGTTTTTATATTGATAATAACAATGGAGTTTAATGTCCTGAATATGTAATCTTACTTTTAATTTACGTCTCGAAGGAGTGCTTAATCAATAATAATAATAATATAGTGTACGTAAATCAAATTGCATTTTGAAACCCTTCTACTTGTACAATTAATATATATGTATATATAATGCATAATGTGCAAATCTCTAAACAATTATTATATCTTTAAAAGTTATTACTAGCAGAGACACCTGGCGTTGCTTGGGATTACAGTTGTAGGTAAATAGAACAATCTCAAGAAATTAATTCAAAATTCAAAATTGGTTTTCAGTAATTCTACAATTCCCTGTCGTACACTATCACGTTGTTCAGATTTCTGCCACCCACCACCAGATTCGTTCTTCTCTTCAGTAGCATTTCATTAGATTTGAATTAACACGTATCCTTCGAATGATTATTAAACAGCACAATGAAGTTTGATGTATGATTTCAAAAGTCGAGTTTGTTATCGGTTATGTCTCCTTGAATACCCACAGTAGCCCACTGAAAGAAGAAGGGGAAGCTGTCGTTGCTTCTGGAAGCTTCTACACTGTTCAAGGGCTTCAAACACACAAATTATCTGATCATTTGTTAGGGAGCTCAAGGGTGACACGTATATTTCTTTGTGTCCTCGAAAGACACTTCCCTATGCATATCTTGGTATTATACTCATTTCCGGCTCATTGTTAATATTTCTCGAATATGAATGTTCCGTTACCACTACGAGAGAGCATTTTAATATTGCATTATCTTGAAAGTATTATTGCATCCTTACCACATTTGGTTTCATGACAAAAATATTTCACCGGCGTTGATATGGAAATATATGGCAACAATAACTTGGACAAAACCTACTCTCTTCTTGGTTCGCAGTGGATGTACATGGCCGTATGTGACTGCATGCTCTCCAATCCCAACAATCTGAATGTTATTCATGTAGCCAACTTGAAAGACAGGCCTCGGAGCGGAAAAGTCACGTGATCATAGTAGTTCGGCCAACAATCCAATCTTTAATCTTTCCAACAAACGAAAAAATATTAAGATGGAAACAATGAAGTTTACATTGTTAATCGGACTTGTATGGTCAGGTGACTTTTTCCGCGCCGGGGCCTGTCTTTCTCGTTGGCTATGATTATTCACTACTGGTAATTTATTGTTGCAATTGCACTCTGCTCTTGATGTCTTGAAACAAAACTTGGGCATTCTTCACTTTCTGTGATCTGTTGACATGTTCAGCATTTGCTCAGTTACAGTGCAGTGTGCTGGCGATAACAATACAGCACGAAGCAAAAGGACGGCTTCCTCTGTCACGTTTCCACTTTTTCTCAATAGACTGCTAAATCTCTATTATTTCCTGATAGTGCTCATTGGCCAAAGTTAATCCCGTTGGTCGTGTGCTGGCGAATCTAATACTTCCTCTGAGACCTTTCCACTCTTTCTCAATAGGTTACTAACTCTCGATTATCTCCAGCTACTGCTCATTTTTAAAGAATTTCAAAAAAACGTTAATTTCTAAAACTATCCATTCATGGAAATGCCCCAACAACAGGAATTCTATGTATTAAAAATTCGCAGAGGTGTGATGGAATCTTCATTACATGACTTAATGAACACTTGTCACTGATTTTTTCCCTCGATAGAGACAAAGGCAGTGTCCTGTCATGGCATCATCATTTTATGCTCCTAGTTAATAATTCTTGAAAATGAATGTTTAATTGACGCACCATCACCTCCTTGGTTAATGAAAGACTCACATTCACGCAGAATATACTCAAAATATATTGGGGATTTTTAAGGAAATGTTTGGATCTGCTGTGGTACCAAATAAGCTAGTTGATATTCCCGGCTTCGCTGGGACTCTTTTTTGATTAAATTTTGCAATATCTGAATGTGAATGTATAGTAAAAATGAACATATAAAACGCTTAGAAATAATACAGTAAAAATTGATAATGAAAATTAATTCCTCCAAGAATGGCATTGCTAGCCTAAATAATTCCTTGACCACGTAATCTTACTTTAGATGGACACATTCAACGATTCAAATCTCTTCTTGGATGGCAATGCATGCACATGATTGTTTCTGACTGTGTGTTTTGCAAGCTTAACAATTTGAATGGTATATTCATTACTTGGTAATCTGTTGATGCAATTCCCACTCGCTCTCTATGTCTTGAAGTAAAACTTGGCCATTCATCACTGTGTGATCAAGCAGTCGCCGTTTCTTCTGTTGATATACTAGCTTCCATGACTACATTATCGCTCACGACTTGCTCTGTTTCTCAGTAGTCTGGTAACTCACTTTTATCTCCAGTGAGTGCTCATTTTTAAAGATTTTTAAAAATCTTACGTTCTGAGAATGATCAATTTTAAGAAAAGCCCGAACAACAGGAATTCTATGCATTGTTACAAATTCAACCATATTTATAAAGCACAAACTTTGCCTTGCATTGTTGGTCATGAGATACCTCTTATTAATATGCCCTGCCATCATCATGAATGTCTGTTTATTATCGATAATTATTATTACTTTCTCGAACTTTTTTCCACATGCTTTGAAATTCAAGTATGCAAAATTTCGTCAAGAATGGAATAAAACTGTACATGTTTAGGAAACAAACACACCCATCCACCCACAAACATATTTCCTTAATTAAATAAAAGATAACCTGAGGATATAGAAGATATAGAATAAGATATAGAAGATAACCTGAAGATATAGAAGCTGATAACCCAGCCTCGCCCGTGATTTTATTTATCTTTTCGTTGGGGTGACCTGCCCCAGATTAAAAATGATATCATCTTCACCACTGGGGAATATCACTGGATACTTTAGACCCATCTTTCCTTCGAAGTTTTCTGTTCAGAAAATCGCAACTTTATGCATTAAATCTCGAAGTGGATGATATTTTTTTCTTATTTAAAATGTTATTTTTTATTCATAGTCTGTAATTAGAATTACGCAATTCATTGTTGTAGCGCGTGAACCTTTGTTGTCGCAAAAAATTCTTTTTTTTCGAATGCGCCTGATGCGTGTTCTTGGTCTCGCGCGGCGATTTGCTTTGCAATTAATAAACTCGGTCGCGAGATGTTGTACTGTCTGAATGTTGCGCAATCATTGTTCTATTTCTAATTGCGCAGTACATTCTTTCGCCATCTTCTTTCCCCATTGGTCTTGCGACTACATTTCTCCATTTCTCTCCTTCTTGTGTAGCCCACCATGGCCACTCACTTTGCTAGTGTTTCTTTCTTATTGCTTCAGCCTTAAGACAGTACCTCCGCAAATGCTATTACGAGTTTGTCAACGGGGTCCCCACGTTTCATGGGTGTCATTGTTGATTATGACCCGTCGCTCGTTTGTTTGCTGTTTCACCAAGTTTAGGCTTGGCTACGAAGCCTATTTCGTTCGGATCGTACAATCTTTGCTGTCTTTCTCCTTATCTAAATATTTTATTTTCAGAACCATGCGTCTAGGCTATTAAGTATGCATGGCGAGTCGCGCAGCTATACTACCAGTCCAGTGCGTATTTATTCATTTTATACTAATACTAGTGCGAGGCACTGTGAGTACTTGAATTCATTTTTGTCTTTTGTTAGCATACAATTTTTAACTTCTACCATGTTTAACCATAGAATACGTTTTGCATTCCAGTTTCATTTTACTGTCATTAATAAAGTCTTTTATTGTTTACCTACAAAGTGTGTGTTGACTCATTCCTAGCTATAATTTTCCATTTTAAGTTTCCCATAAGCCTCATCACTGGGAACAGAGCGTGGTTGGTGGAATTGGAATATATTTTTGTGTCCAACTATGGCTTAGTCTTCCTTTGATGACAGTCGTTCAATCCTAAGCCCACCGGCACTAACTTTCACCAATGGAAGTATCGTATGTTAGCGTTCCTAGAATCAAATGGATTAGACAAATATATACACGCTAAGACTTACTCACCGACTTTGGATCCAGAGAGATCCACTGTTCGAATGGAATGAGCACGCGTAAGACATTATTTTTAAGCTTGGTAGATGATCACATAGTAGTCATGTTACAGGATGACAATCCATTTTCCATATGGGAAGCCATCCGTCGGCGTTATGCCCGATCCGAATCTGTGACTCAGGCAGAAGTTATGAGACGCCTTTCAGTTCTTAACTCCTATGACACAGATGATCCCAATGCATACGTATCACGTGCATTGCAAATCTGTGCGGAGGCGGGTGTCGTATCATTACCTATAGATGACAAGACGTTAATTGATCATATGGTAGCTGGTTTGCCTTCGACTTATATGCCTTTAAGGCTCTCAGTTCAGACTGATCCTAACATGACCCTCGAAGCTTTTCATAGCCAGTTGAGCATTGTGTTCAATGATCATTCATGTGGACACTCCTCTGGCGTTGCCTCTTGCATCACTACAACACTTGCTCGGGCACCATTTTCTCCCTCTGGTACCCAACAGCGCTCAGGAGTAACCTTTTACAATTGTGGTGGCTGAGGACATGTCTGTTTGCCCTTCTAAAAAGTTTTCACCAGCATCCGGCACCTCCGAAGTTCGTGTTCCCCAGCAAATGCCTCCACCTAACGTACACGCCCTACGTCCAAAACATAAATTCGCAAGCGCGATGGCAAAGCCAAGAGGCAGAAACCTGCAGCAAACTAGGTTGGGCCCCCAAAGCAAGAATGGATAGTGGACACAGACAGCTCCTTCCATGTTATTAAGGACAAGAGGTTCTTTACGTCTATGCGAAGATGCCATAGAGAAATTCACACTGCAAACCGTAAGAAAAACATTACCGCTACTGGTATAGGAATCGCGAGTGTCCCGTTAAACACTGGGTCTGTTTTAACTTTACATGACGCACTTTATGCTCGCCATGCGCGATTTAACCTTTTATCAATGAGTCAGTTAGCCAAACGGGGATATATTTTGCCTTTGGTCCTAATGGTTACAGAATAATTTAAGAACAAGGCGTATTAGTGGCTGCACAGGAGAAGGTCGCAGATCTCCCATTCCTGCCAGTTTAATATCTAAATCCACCCGTTTGCCAAACGGCGTATCCCGTCCATTCCGCTGCAGTTTCTTATCTGGATGTCCATAATGCCCTTGGGCATCCGTTGAGTAAGAAGATCGCTAAAGCACCATGGCAGTATCCGTGGTCTAGAGAACTTTACAATTCTCTCTAAGATCGGGTCATGTGTTCCATGTCCAGAGGCAGCGATGACTAATGCCCCTCATAGAACTGTTCGACACCAACAGTCTACCCGCCCTTTGTATCTCCTCCACGTGGACACGATCGGTCCCATGCCAGTTACCTCTGCTTATGGCCACAAATACCTCTTGATCGCCGTGGACGATTATACCCGCAAGACATTTTTGTATTCTGTATCTACTAAGGCAGAGGTTCCGCAAGCTTTGATAAACTTAATCAAACGATTAGAACGATCGACAGAAACCGACTCGTCCACATCAGATCTGACAACGGCACGGAATTCACCAACAACCAGTTAGCTGAATTTTGTGCTTCAGAGGGGATAAAGCAACAGTTTACTATACCTCAGAACCCCCAGTCATATGGTGTTGCATAAAGGGCAGTCTGCTCCATCTGTGATGGAATAGGTGTCCTACTTGCCTCTTCCAACGTTTCCCACAAGTATTGGGATCTTGCAGCGGCAATGGCAGCATACAACCTGAACTCTTTACCAAGAACAGGACAGACGTTGTCGCCGGAAGAGTTATGGTCTGGAAAGAGACCCACCTTCAAATATCGAGCACCATTTGGGTGTCTTATGTATTAGTTTAGTCTCAAATCGCAACGATCGAAGCTCCAAGCACATGAGATGTGCGGGATCTTTATGGAATATTCAGCATCGTCTCCACAGTACCTCGTCTATTCAATTGACGAATTGAAGCTACTTCGTGCTCGATCTGTCCGTTTTTCCCCATACATTCCCTGAAATGACTGCGGCTCAAGAACCAATGTTCACGATTCCCTCATTGCCACAACTTCCGGACGATTCTTCCCCATTGGAGGTCCCCGAAAATGATGATACAGAACTAGTTAATAGACAGTCCTCACCCGTTTCCATTTCTGCCCTCGAGGAGACTAGTCAACAGTCACCTTTCCAAGTGAATGACACGTCAACTTCTTCGCCTCAAGCTTCACGTGTGCCATCCTTGGAACAACCTCAACATTCAGATCAACCTTGTGGCTTATCGTCATCAGCTGAGGCGCCCCCTCCTACTGAGTTGCGACGATCCCAAACACTTAAAGAGAAGGACAAAAACAGCGAGCTGGTTTGTACCCTCCTAACATGAATTTTGCCACCCAAAGGAAAACCAGTCCGTGCAAAGGAAGTGTGAAAACTTCTCGAGTCCCCGTTTGGACTGAAGAAATGTGGCAGATGTTGGAACATAAAATTGTGTCAACTCCGTCTTCGCCTGGGCTTCACGCCTTCATGAGCAGATGTTAGCCTATTCATCTACAACGACGACAGATGTCCAGTCCTCCTCGCCGTGTATGTGGTTGACATCGTCGCTGCCACTAATGATGTTCAACGCCTGACTTCACTAGTGGATATTTTTACGACGTGATATCGCCTTAGTGGACCTCGGAGATGTCCGTCATCTTCTGGGCATGCGGCTGAGCCGTGATGGTAACTCCATACAATTGTCTCAGGCCCACTACATCCAGCAAGTCATCCAAGAGTACCAGCTGCAGAATGCCAAGGAGCACTCCTATCAACCCACACGTAAATTTGGATGAAGCAGAAGAATCGCAACCAGCCGACCCAACTGTTTACCAATCTCTTTTGATATCATTAATGTACATTATGACATGTACTCGCCTGGATATAGCATATGCAATTACGAGATTGTAATCATATGCCAGATCTTCTACTAATTTACATACCGGGTGTTTCAAAAATGACCGGTATATTTGAAAAATCTAAACTGGCAGCGATAGAAGTACATCGTGAACTAATTTCGAAAGTTTGTCTTCCTGAAAATTTACTGCTGTCCCAAGCATATTGCAACAAACAGTGTATTTCTATCGCTGCCCTTTTAGTTTTTATTGATTTTTCAAATATACCGGTATAACGGTCATTTTTGGAAACACCCGGTATGACGGCAACTCAAAGGTGTGGATGCTTACCTGGCGCACACTTGTGAAATGTCAGTGACCTTCGTTCAATCAACTGGTCCTTTGTGTGCATACGCTGATGCCAGCTGGAGCGTTACCCCACAAAGTAAAGGATATTCTAGTGTTCTCATTAAGATGGGTCAAAATACGCTTAGTTGGTGTTCATAGAAACAGCGTCTTGTAGCCGTCAGCAGTTGTGAGGCTGAAGTATTTGCTATACCCGAGTGCGTGAAGTCGTTCCGATGGTTATGGGACCTGATTCTCAAATCGGACAGGGGGATGACATTACTTTTCCGACAATTATTTATACGGACTCAACATCCGCAATCGCATGTCTAAATACATTGGGATCCAGAAGTAGAACGAGGCACATTCTAAGGTTGCATAATTTTATTTCGCGCGAAATCTATCTCTAGAATGTGATGCTCACCTACTGCCCGTCCTCTGACATGCCGGCAGATGTATTCACCAAACCTTTACCTGCCCCCGCATTACACAAGTCAATTAGTTCGTTTTTTTTTGTAAGTATATATAAGTATAATTTTTTTATAACCGAACTTGTTAGCTCTCATTGTGCGCATTACATTAGGCGGGATAAAAGGGTTTCTAAACGCCAAGATGGGTTTTTTTATTATATAATCTATTTTTGTAATGCTTACTTAATGACTGAAAAGTTTCAGGATGGCATTTTTTTTCAACTTTATTGTCAATTTTAAATATATTGACTAATTTGTAGTAGTTTGCATATAATTCTAATATGTTACTGAGCTCAGCTAACCATTTATATCAAACAAGTCAAACCAGTAAATGCAGAGATCTCACCAGACTAGATGTTTAAGAATTTTTTTTACTCTGCACGCAAGTTAATTACAGGGGGATTTGTTCGGGAAATCGCAAATTTATGCATTAAATCTCGAAGTGGATGATATTTTTTTATTATTTAAAATTCTATTTTTATTCATAGTCTGTAATTAGAATTACGCAATTCATTGTTGTAGCACGTGAACTTTTGTTGTCACAAAAAATTCTTGTTTTCGAACGCGCGTGATGCATATTCTTGGTCTAGCGCGGCGATTTCCTTCGCAGTTAATTAACTCGGTTGCGAGATGTTGTACTGACTGATTGTTACGCAATCAGTGTTCTATTTTTAATTGCGCAGTACATTCTCTCGCCATCTTCTTTTCCCATTGGTCTTGCGACTACATTTCTCCATTTCTCTCCTTCTTGTGCAGCCCACGATGGCCACTCACATTGCAAGTGTTTCTTTCTTATTGCTTCAGCCTTAAGACAGTACCTCCGCAAATGCAATTACGAGTTTGTCGACGCGGTCCCCACGTTTCATGGGTGTCATGGTTGATTATGAACCGTCGCTCGTTTGTTTGTGGTTTCACCATCTTTAGGCTTGGCTACGAAGCCTATTTCGTTCGGATCGTACAATCTTTGCTGTCTTTCTCCTTATCGGAATATTTTATCTGTAGAACCATGCGTCTAGGCTGTTAACTGTGCATAGCGAGTCGCCGCGGCTGTACTACCAGCCCATTGCGTAATTTATTCATTTTATACTAATACTAGCGCGAGGCACTGTGAGTACTTGAATTAATTTTTTTCTTTTGTTAGCATATAATTTTTAACTTCTACCATATTTAACCATAGAATACGTTTGGCATTCTAGTTTAATTTTACTGTCATTAATAAAGTCTTTTATTGTTTACCTACAAAGTATGTTGACTCATTCCTAGCTATAATTTTCCACTTTAATTTTCCATACGCCTCATCATTTTCCATGCCCTTCATTTAGAAGCTAGACAAAGTTTTCCATTGTTCAGATGTTTTTGATGCCAGCATAGCTTTTTGTCTTTCAGCTACAGTTTCTCTGACCAGTTGTAACAAAATTTGGGAGGCGTTAATAAGAAAACCGACCAAATCCCAGTTCGTTTATGAGATAGAAAACATAGAGAAGAGAGAGAAAGTAAGCAGACGACAAGAACTAAGAGAAGTCCGAAGGGGAGAGCGCCATGCGTCTTGAAAGAAAAGAATAAAGGAGGTAGAAAGAGAAGACAGGAGATTGGCGCAATAGCAGTCGTTAGAGGATAGACGGGCAAGGAATGGACGACAGGAGATAGAAGAGGTCCAGAGGAGAGAGCGCCGTGTGTCTCAAAAGATAAAGCGTCATATGCTAAGGGGAAAAGACAGAAAACAGTTGGAGAGAGAAGGAAGGAGATTGGCCAGATAACAGTTATTAGAAGAGAACACGGAGAAAGAGCCAATAGGAAAGCGAGTGAGAGAGAGAAGGAGACTTGGAAAGGAAGAGATGGAGAGACAGGGAGAGCAAGTTAGGATTCGAATGAGTAAAGATGTAAAAGCGGAGTTAATGTGGGCGGGCCATCTTCCCGGGGACCCGGAGCCAAGAGGTGCTTCTAGGCGGACAAGCGAGTGGCACGTGCTTCTAGGCTTGACAATTCTTATCGTAGTAGAAAAGCCGCGAGTAAACCTCGCTGCCGGGTGTTCCGCGGGCAACGAGAAGCGTTAACCTCCCGGGAACCACAAGGGGAAAGTGAGTGAAGGGCACAAGAAATTACTCATGGAAGTTCGAATTCGAAGGGTGATAATACGTCGTTAAATGGGACTGCCAAATGTCCTATGTCCTCAGCTAGTAAGGCGTCCGGCCGGAAATGTTATTACATAGCAGAAGCTAGAGGCGTCAGATACCGGGCAGGAGCACGATAATTCGACGTTAGGCCTAAACGACAAAGGTTCTACGCTCTCACTGAGTTTCGTTGATGAGGCATTAACGAAGTGGCAGCAGGCGCCTGTGAACAAAAGGCTTGTTTCCGAGGGCAGGCATGAGGAAGCCAAGGAGACAATACAATAAGCTGGGATGATCTGCTTTGGATTCCTGCGTGCGAGCAGGCAAATTTGCTGGTGGAAAGAGATAACAGCATAAGCGCGCAAATCACCAGTGAACATTGCATAGCGCGTTGCGAAGCTCTTAATCTTACTTACGAAGTGCATCCCATTGCGTGGCATTTCAGAGAAGACAATTTAGCCATTCGGGTTCCAGTAATCCTCCCGCCAAAAGGGTTACACGACAGGTTCGCTGTTGTGCAGAAGAGTACTTCAGATGTCCACAACAAGTATAGGAGAATATTGCAAGATAAACATTTGTACAAAGTAGTTGCATTGTTCGAGCATACTTTGTTCTATCTTGTTAATAAATCTATTAGGCGGAAGCCTCATATGTTCAGTGCCATTAAAGTTAAATTTTTGGATTAATACTTCTTAGACCAGGACGGATGTTGAGTCTCCGTTTCTGGATATTGTCTTTTTGTTATTGACTTTATATTAAATTGAATTAATAGGCTAAGGCTTCATGTGATAAATTCAATTAATGTTAAATTTCTAGCTCAATAAATCTTGGACCAGGGTAGTTGCCGAATTGTGTAATAACTTTCTGGTGTTGGATTTTTCATAAACTGAAAGTTTTGTCTATTGATCACTTTAATAATAAATTTTATCTTGCAATTGTTTTAATCATTAAGCGTCCCGGAAAAGCAATTGATGATTATTTGAACGTTTTTAATTTTGTTATCTAATAAATTCTTAAAGCTTGTTAATAAAATTAATTTATCAATGCCAACTTTGCTACCTTATTTCAACCCCACATTTCCCCACTGTTCAGTTATGTTACAGTGTGGGTGGGCAGCTTGGTAGTAGCGCGCCAATCGACAGTAGCGGCGATAATTAGAACTACAAAATAGTTTTGGGTTTTAAAAGTTAAAAAAGAAATAAAAACGCTTCCACAAATTGAGGAATTGTTTCAGCAAGTTTTTATGGTTTTTGACTCTTGTGCTTAAATTTTGTTGTTTTTTTTTCATTTTCCCCTTAGGCAGCTGTGTCCAATCAACGTCACGTTTGGTTGTAGGAGTAGTCTGGAGTTACTGGTGGCGCTAGGCAGTATAGTGAGGGAAAAACTTTGGCAGTCCTGTGCGTGGGGTTGGGTGACTGGTTGTAAACAAGATAAACTGTAAGTGTTTATTAGGTTAAGGATTAGAGATGGGGAAAGATAAGGACCAAAAAGCGTTTAAGGACGGGTTAAGAAGGTTAAAGTTTAAAATAGAAAAACTATTAGAGTTTTTAACGATAATGTTAAGAAAGTTTTCCATAACAAAGAGGGATGGAGTCAAAAAGATAGAATAGGTGTCTATTTAAATATGTTTTCTCCAAGAAGCAGTAAGAGGATGTAGGCCGGGTATTCTAGAGCAGGCAACTGAGTTAGTAGAAAAACTAATGTTAAGAGAAGGTTTGCTGGAACTAGAACAGCTTAACGAGGAGTTCTGGGATCAGGAGTCAGTGTCGGTAGCAAAATCGAACCAGAACGGTTGCGGGGAGATATTGGCAGTTGATAAAATAAGAACTCGCGTAGGTGTAGAAACTAAAAAGTTAGTCAATACTAAGGATAAAATGGAAAATAAAGAATCAGTGACTAATAGTGAAAACGGCCGTATGAAGTATAAAGAATTGAATAATTTCAGGCAGGTAAATGATGTAAAGGAAGTTATTAAGATAAATGGTCAAATTAATTTGATAAGGCAGCCAGTGGCATTATTGGTGGCCCATGCAACAGGGTTGATAGATGAGCAGATGCTAGTTAATGCTTTGGAAGAGCTGGTAGATGTAATACCAGTCAGACAGTTAGTTACAAAAAGTAAGAAAGGAAACTTTGGAATTAGCTGTCCAAAATCTAGAAAGGTAGTGGCCAGCAAAGAATTAAGGTGTTATACCCCAGTTTCCAGGGCTGAGCAATTGTCAAGCGAAGCGGTTATGGCGCTTTGCATGTTTAGCAACGAGTTAATAGGCTGGGAGAACACGTTAAAGCCGGCTCTGCTTGGTCGCCAGGTTAGGGTGATAAGTCAAACCAAAGGCAGTAAGAGTGCGCTCATGAAAGAGTGGCCATGGAGTGACCGAGCAGTGGCTGAAGAAATTAAATTTATGGGGTATAGCTATGCAGTAGCCGTGGAGAATGAAAAATGCTCTCTAGGGCTATTTCAAGGGGTCAATTGTTCTGAGCACAAAATAGGAATAGGTAAAATCAATAAATTACCAGGCCAGAATAATATAACACAGAATGAAATAAGCATGGTAATAGAATCGCGCAAAGAAGGGCATGAAATAGCTAGCGGGAATTGTAAGCAGGTTGTTGTGACAAAGAAAAGCAAAATTGCTTGGAGTTCTCAACAGATAGTAGTTAAAAAGGAGATAGTTAGGGATAAAGTAAAAGTTAATAGAGAGGAGAAGGTTATGTTGCAAAAAGAGGAATGTGAAGTGTTAATTAGACGAATTAGCCAGTTGCAGGTAACGGTTACGGGGTTAACTAGAAAAGTAATGGGGTTACAGCAGAAAGTGAAAAGTGATACTGAGGATAAGCAACTAACAAGATTCAAAGAAGGTGATCGTTCGAAAGCACATATAACCACGAGAAGCAGATGCTTTTATAACACAAAGTACCGGGGCGTTTTTGAGAAAACCGAGCATGAACGTTACGGATATTTCACTGATACAGATAGTATAAGATTGAAGAAGCTTATAAATACGGCGAAGGGAAATAAGTCCCCGAATCAGGTGGTACCCTGAAAGGATGAGGGCAATGAGATAATGAAAAGATATCGTAATGAAGGAGATGAAAATAAGCGTAAGATTAGACAGAGAAACAGAGGGGTAAAGGATAATGTAGGATTGCGACAAGCGCAAAGTAGGAGTAAAACGGATTAGAGACATAGAAATTTTTCGAGGACAAATGGGGACTCGAACTCCGTGTATCTGACAAAAAAGGAGCTCTCCAAAGATACCCTTACATATAATAGAAAGGGGGTAGGCAAAGGAAAGGTTCCCAAGGGCTGAAAGCAGGTATGAAGGCAAATTGGGACAGTAGACGATGAGAAAATTTGTTGGTTGAGAGAAGGCCACACAAGCGCAGATATTGTGGAGAGAAAAGGAGGTCGGAGAAAAAGATAAACAAAGCTAGTGAGAGAGAGAAGGAGACTTGGAAAGGAAGAGAGAGAGAGACAAGAAGAGCAAGTTAGAAATCGAATGAGTAAAGACGTAAAAGCGGAGTTATCGTGGCCGAGCCATCTACCCGAGGACCCGGAGCCAAGAGGTGCTTCTAGGCAGACACGTGAGCAGCAGGTTAGGTTTGACAATTCTTATCGTAGCAGAAAAGCCGCGAGCAAACCTCGCTGCCGGGTACTCTGTGGGAAGCGAGAAGCGTTAACCTCCCGGGAACTAGAAGGGGAAGGTGAGCGAAGGGCACGAGAAATTACTCATGGAAGTTCGAATTCGAAGGGCGATAATACGTCGTCAAATGGGACTGCCAAATGTCCTATGCCCTCAGCTAGTAAGGCGTCCATAAATGTTATTACGGAGCAGAAGCTAGAGGTGCCGGAGACCGGGCAGGAGCACTATAATTCGACGTTAGGCCTAAACGACAAAGGTTCTACGCTCTCATTGAGTTACGTTGACGAGGCATTAATGAAGTGGAAGCCGGTGCCCGTGAACAAGGCTTGTTTCCGAGGGCAGGCAGGAGGAAGCCAAGGAGACAATACAATAAGCAGGGACGATCTGCTTTGGATTCCTGCGTGCGAGCAGGCAAATTTGCTGGTGAAAAGAGATAGCAGCATAAGCGTGCATATCACCGGTGAACATTGCGTAGCGCGTTGCGAAGCTCTTAATCTTACTTAGGAACTGCATCCCATTGCGTCGCTCTTCAGAGAAGACAATTTATCCATTCGGGTTTCAGTAATCCTCCTGCCAAAAGGGTTACACGATGGGTTCGCCATTGTGCAGAAGAGTACTTCAGATGTCTCCGTTTCTGGATATTATCTTTTCGATATTGACTTTATATAAAATTAAATTAAATTATAAGGTAAGGCCTCATTGAATAAATTCAATTAACGTTAAATTTTTAGATCAATAATTCTTGGACCAGGGCAGGTGCCGAGTTCCCTTTATTGTGTAATATCTTTCTTGTGTTGGATTTTTCGTAAACTGAAAGTTCTGTTTATTGATCACTTTAATAATAAATTTTATCTGGCAATTGTTTTAATCATTAAGCGTCGCGGAAAAGCAACTGATGATTATTTGATCGTTTTTAATTTTGTTATCTAATAAATTCTTAAAGCTTGTTAATAAAATTAATTCTTCAGTGCCAACTTTGCTACCTTTTTTCAAACCCACATTTCCCCACTGTTCAGTTACGTTACACCAATACTCGTTTTTTTCTCTTTCCTTTACAAACATAAACTTCTTACCAAACCATAAAAGTTCTTGCTGTTTTCATGTTGCCATAAAAGGAAGTGATAGAAGATATGCAAATGTGTGTGGTGCAAAATCTGTCAGGGGGCAGTGCAGGTAGGTTAGCCTGAATAAATACACGGCTCTTGGGCATTTGCATCAATCACATCTCGTGCAGAAGTCAAGACTAATGGAGGTATCGAAGGAGATCGTCAGGTGTTATTTGGTTTATTTACCGAATGTGTCTTGCGTTTTGGGATGATGCTGTGAATGAGCAAACCGCAAGGCATTAGTTCTAGAAATTCAGTTCGGTAGAATTTGCCATTTCTGATGAACCCCGCAGTGGTCGACTACAAGCCTTAGATAACCAGGCTGTCACCAAGTTTGTCGACTAACAACTCACCCAAAGCTTCCGATCATAACTATCAATCGGGGAGCAAGCTTGGCATTTGCTTAGCGCCATCTTTGGATAATAATCCAAACCTGATTTCGATTTTGGAAGAAAACCATAAGCAAGAGCGTCGTAAGAGATTACGGTGGAAACGGCGCAGAAAACGGCGCGAGCGCGAGTGTCTTGAGCGGGAAGATTCGATTCTAGATAAAAACGCGAGCACGAGTGTCTTGAGCGGAAAACTCGATTCTGTGAAAAACGCGTTGACTTTACAACAAAAGACTTTGTTTTGTGCAACGAGAGTCAGAAACGACCGATGATCTCCGCATGTTTTACTCAGCAAAATGGCGAAGGACACTCTCGAGAAAGAACTTTTCCGTGGAAAGTGATTAGCGCTCAAGTCCATACTTCATTACTAATATTTTGCTCCCATTCTATGAATCTGTCAGCCCCATCCAGTGAAGCCTGTATTGCCGAGGTCATATGTGAAGCAGCCAGCAAGCCATTGTCATTGAGTGCAGAACCATAGAGGATTGCAATGCCTGATCGTCGGCCAGCTCTCATTTTCACCGTCTCCTGTATCATTGTGGCCCCCTGGTCAACACGATAGCTCTAAGGACGTTGGTCGTCGCAGCCAATTTAGATGCCTCAGCATTGCTTCAGGTTGGACTGCTCGACCCCATCTTGATACCAAAAGGATCCGTTGTGTGGATCACCCCATAAACGCATGAAGCCTTTTGGTTAGGCGCAGCAAGGATCTGTTGCAACATGGATTGGGTGCCGTATTGCCGTATTTAAGGTAGGTCGAATTTTGTATCGCAAGTTCTATATTCGGTATTATAATCAGACTCTCTCTCTCTCTCTCTCTCTCTCAAAGAAATTAAGAAGATTCTTACCCAGCATTTCAACAGGCCCAGGAATAAATATGTTGGGAGTATCAAATTCCGCGCAATCGAGATGAACTGGAGACAGTGGCCCAATTTGCGCTCCGATTGCATAAAGGTGGCGCCCACTGCGAGTACGGCACATTTCTGGAGAGGATGTTAAATGAACAATTTCTTCATGTACTGAGGTCAGCCGGTGCTAAGGATGAAATCATTGCCAAGCAACCAGAAAAATTTGAGATTACCCAAAATTTAGTAACCACCTGGGTAATAGCCAGAGAAGTGGAAGCAACAAATATCTCCAGCCACCCTCCAGTGACTCAACAAATCGTTTGGGATATGAAAAACCCACCCTAAAACAAGTGCCACGTGGACGAGTCCAGAGACAAAATCCATCGACCCGACGGAAAAACCATGGATCACCCTGTCTGAAAATAGCCCCATTACAAGAAGCAAGTCTCTTCCAAGACAACCATGCAGAAGATGTGGTGGCCAACCATTGGGCTGATACTTGCAGATCCAAAACAGCAACTTGCTTCTCCTGTCGGAAAACTGGGCATCTAGCCAAATATTGCAGCAACAAAGCCAGGAAACAAAGTGTTCCCCCACCGAAAATGTGCCAGTTGACAGAGTACAGTCCCTCAGCAAAATTCACGAAGAAACAGTGCACCAGATGAACACCCAAGTGTCATCGAGGTGAAGATCGACGGGAAAACTATCGGAACGGAGGTTGACACCAGTGCACCATGTGCTATTATGGGTATCTCTAGGCTTCGAAAAAAAAAACCAAAGATACACCTGGAAAAATCAGATCGGCGTTTTAAGAGTGACATCGGTCACCAGGTTCATTGTCTGGGGAAGACGAATGTGCGTGTGACGGTGGGGAATACAACACAGCGTCTCAACCTTTATGTAGTGGAAGTCGATTCCACTGGACTGATGGGACTGATTGGTTGGCAACCTTTGCGAAAGAAATAAACTTTGAACGTTTATTTACACCAATAAAAACCATCAAAGAACAAAAGGAAGACACACTTACCCATGATCAGCAAGTTGAACTTCAGGAGTTTGCTTGCCTCTTCCAATCGACGGCAGGGAAGCTGAAAGGACCCCCGGCTCAAGTACATCTGGTCCCAGAGGCAACCCCGATTTTCGCAAGGGCAAGAGATTTGCCCCTTGCCCTGCGAGATGAGTACGCCAAGGCAATAGAAACCAAGCTGCGAGACGGTTTCTATGAAAAAGTAGACTTTTCGGATTGGGCATCACCAATACATGTGGTCGTGAAGAAGAATGGTGCGCTCCGGATCACAGGCAACTGCAAACCCACAGTCAACAAGCAAATGATCATCGACGAGCACCCTATACCAAAAATCACAGACATATTTAATAAAATGGGAAGTGCAGCATGGTTTAGCCATTTAGATATTACGGACGCTTATAGTCAACTGCCCATAGATGAAAAGTTCCGAGAAGTTTTGACATTAAACACTCCAACCCATGGACTCGTAAGGCCGACAAGATCCGTATATGGAGCAGCCAATATTCCAGCTCTGTGGCAATGGCTAATGGAAGAAGTGTTCCAAGGGGCCACCAATGTAGTGAACTTTTTCGACGATATAATCGTATTCGCACCCAGTTTCAATGACTTGCTCCGAGCGTTACGTGAAACAATGAAACGATTAAAAACGTACGGCCTACATTTGAATAAAAAAATGTGTTTTCGTGTCCACAGCCCTCACTTGTTTACGCCACATCATCGACAAGGACGGCTTACACAAGTCTAACGAGCACATTGAGGCAATCCAGAAGGCACCCAGGCCAGTAAACACGGAACAACTACAACTGTTCCTGGGGAAAGCCACATACTATAACGCCTTCATGCCCAACCTATTGCACCAAGCAAAGCCATTGCGAGAAATGTTACGCCAGGAAAAATTCGAGTGGTCCCAGCAGCCAAAATTGCTTATGAGGATATTAAAAAAACTCTAATCTCTCCCCAAGTCCTCATTCAGTACGACCCCTCATTGCCATTAATACTAGTGACTGATGCCAGTGGCTACAGCCTCGGAGCAGTCCTCTCCCACCGAACAGGCTCGAGAGATCCATTGCATACGCGAGCCATTCGTTGTCTGAGACAGAACAAAGATACCTACAGATAGATAAAGAAGCGCTTGCCATAGTATGGGCAGTTAAAATTTTTTTTAACTATATATACGACCGGAACTTTCAGCTGGTGACTGATCATGAACCACTCACGCAAATCTTCCATCCCCACAAGACGCTTCCAACATTATGTATCAGCCGAATGGCAAATTATGCTGAATTTCTAACAAATTTCAACTTTGCCATTACCTACAGAGCCACTAAACAACATACCAACGCAGATTACTGCTCAAGATTAGGGGCCGTCAACAGAGTGGAAGAGGAAGAGGAAGATAGATATGAACTGCTCTCCATCCATCAGATGAACGAGTTGCCCATTAGATCAGAGTTCATCGCCAAAGCCACCAGGAGTGACCCGAGATTGGGGAGGATCGTACAGGAGCTCGAGAGCACCCATGACTTAGCCCGAGCCGGATATAAATCGCCAGAAGACCATTACACCATTAGTGCCGGATGTTTGATGTTCGAACCAAGGGTGGTGATTCCCCCATCCTTGCAACAGCCCAAACTGGACGATCTTCACACTGGGCACCTGGGAATGGGCAAAATGAAGGGCCTAGCGCGTCTATTGGCCGGGAATCGATGGAGACATAGAACACAGCCAAAATGTGTGTCGAGTGCGTGACTCATTCCAACGCACCATCACCTTACCGACTCCACAACTGGGAATACCCTAAAGGTCCTTGGGAGGTCCCATCGTAGGTCCCATCGTAGGACAGATGCTCCTCATCATAGTTGACGCCTATAGCAAGTGGGTAGAGGTGAAACCGACAACGACGACAATTACGGGAGCCACAACGGCAATCCTGGACGAACTTTTCGCAACGTATGGGGTGCCGTCCACCATCGTTACAGACGATGGTCCCCAATTCACCTCGTCCGAATTCTCCACGTTTCTGCAACGACTTGGTGTTAAACTTACTGTATCATCCCGCCACTAATGGACAAGCGGAGCACTACGTACACACAATAAAAAAGGCTTTGAAAGCAATGGGCACAATGTGAGCGACCCTAAACCAAAACTTGAATTTCTTTCTAGAAAGATACCGCCAAGCACCTCACACCACTACCGAGGAATCCCCAGCCAAGCTCTTCTTGGGAAGAGAGTTGCGCACGCGACTGGATTTGTTGTGCCCGCAAGAAGTATACGTACATATGCGGCAGAAGCAAGTGAGCCAAGCAATGCCGAAATACCGACACTGCAAGAGGGATAGGCAGTCTATGCGCACATGGGAAGACCTTCCTGTGAAAAATGGGTGCCAGGCGTTGTGCTACACAGACTAGGCGACCTGCACTATGAAGTGGCCGTGGGCAAGGAACGTTCAAAAAGACACATCGACCAATTGAAGCCTCGTTTGTTGCATTCGAGCTCGCAGTGCACTTCGTTGGGCGGAAGCACGTGACAGCCACGCATCACGAGCTCCGGAATTGACAAGTGCACCACGGCGCAACAATGAAGAGGAACGTCCTCGCCGACGAGTGCGCTTCAGCGGTGAAGACAACAACCAACATCCGTTAAGCCTAATGCCGGCCGTCCATGAGCCAGGGTGAGATGAGCATGGCCTATATCAGGAGCAGGGCAATACGGCAGAGCCCTCATCATCCGAATCACCGATTCCGGTACCAGCAGAGGAACCTACTCATCCATTAGTGGTTGCCCGATCTCACCATGACCAAGAAGTGCCCGTCGCTCCCCGGCGCTCAGCGCGTGAACGTCGTCCGCCCCAGCAATATTCTCCCCAGCCTTAGTGCAACGGGAGGAATGTTGTTGGCAGTCAACAACTGGGGATTGTTGAGCTGCAGACACACAAACTTTCGTGACAGTGTCACCAGTCATTGTTGAGCTGGTATTGTTGGAAAAGACGATGCTGTTGCGAAGCAACCAATTAGTCAGCAGTCGGCCGTATTCCGTGTGAAACGAACAGTCCAGTCAGTGATTCACGTCAGCTTTAAGAGCCACTACTTTAAGGTAAATGTTTTCTTTATCCATAAATTAAGTCGCGAAGTAACATTCTCCTCATTTTCGTTAATCCTACTGCTCGAGCACTTTGCTTTGTCGCTATCTGCAAATTTTGTGAGAACTGCGTAATTTTAAAGTTTAACGTTGAGCGATCTCATTCTGGTAGCAGATTAAGCACCGCTCTCATTAAGTAGCGTAGTTGATAAGATCAATGGTATTTTAGTGGCTGGTAACTCATTGTGGCTCTCTTTTATTTTCTTTTAATTTCTAGTTATCAACGGCTTCAAGCCAAGATATAAAGGCGAGTGCATCGCCGTTTACGAACGGTGCAGTGGGAGTAGCAACCAGCCAGCGTGCAGGGAAAGTCTGGCCATATCACAAGCGCCGAAGTTTCCTTCTTTTGTGATAGGCACCAGGTTACTTCCACTGTTTTTACCGCCTCTGGTTAATTGACTTTTTTTACCATAAACGGTTAATAGTATTGTGACTGCATCTCCTTGCAGTTCTTATCGGGGCTTTATTAGCCTTTCGGTTTTTAATCTGTGAGTAGGGTCTTTTGTCCGCTTCAGTTTAGTTGCGAAATTCTCATCGCCCTAAGAGGGGGCGAGTGAGATTGACTTTCTGTATAAGCTAGTTAATTGTAAAGCTAAGGTTCATTCCTTAGATTGGGCAAGGCATCGTTCTTGCTTAAGTTTCGTCGTTGCTATTTTTCTATAATCTTGATACTCTGTTATCAACTTTGTGAAACGGGGATTTATTCCTATGTTCGGGCAAGGCAATGTTCTTATGCTTTTCTCTTGCACGTAAGCAAGATCGTAGCCCATTTAAGATAGTTAATCTTTTGCGATTTTCATATTTTATTCAATGTTAAATAAATTATTTAAGCCAAAAGCTATACTCTGTTGTCTGTTTTAGTATTTAAGTTTTCCTCTGCGTAATACTCTCTGATCCGTGACACAGACCTTGAAAATGACCATAGAGGAGGACAGCAGTTTAACATGTGGTGAACTTACCAGATGGTATCAGGTTTCTAATGAAACAGTTAGACGTCATCTGCCCAGCTTAGGAAAGACGTACAATTGAGTAAATGGGTACCCCACACTTTGTCGGAATTCAAAAAGAATAAATGATGACGGCCTGCATGTCGTTAATTTTCATTGGCCTCGTGTGGAATCATCGTAATGCACCCATATTTAATCGAATACTTACTATTGACGAAAAGTGGGTTCTGTATGACACTCCTAAGCGTTCCAAACATTGGTTTTCACCCGGGACACCATACTTCACACCTCAAAGCCATACTTCACCCTACACCCACGCAAGATCATCCTCTGTTTCTGGTGGACTAGACACTAAATGGTTCACTACGAGCTGCTATCAACTGGCCAAACCATCTGTCGTCTCCTGTACTCCCAGATAGTTTGGAACCTATGCAACAGGCATTGCAGCAGAAACAAGGTACTCCTACATGATAATGTGGCCACATGTGGCGTGGGTGGCCAAGTAAAACATAGAACGGCTTCACTGGGAAACTTTGTGTCATCCACCTTAATCACCAGATCTTGCTGTAACGAATTATCTCCTTTTCCATTCTCTGAAAAACCATCTTCGTGTAAAATCCTACACCAATTATACAGACCTGCAAAAGGCACTCATGGACTTCTTTGAGTCTAAGACTGGCAAGTATGGCGCAGCTAGCCAAAATAATTTCTTGGTCACGGAATCTTACTTTACATGTACACTCGCTCTGCTGTGGTGAACGTCGATAATACAGTTCTCTTCTTGGGTGGCAGTGGATGTACATGATCGTTTGTGTCTATGTGCTCTGCAATCCCAAAATTTTGAGTCGGCTTATTCACTACTTGATAATCTGTTGTTGCAATTTGCACTGTTCGATGTCTTGAAGCAAAATTTGACCATCTTTCATTTTCTGTGGTCTATCAGTCGCCATTTCTTCTGTTGACATGCTAGCATCGTCAAGGGCCGTCTGGGAACTTCGACGGCCACTTGGTCACTTGCCACATGTTCAGTTTCTCAATAGTCTACTAAATTTTCTTTAATACTTATTCAATTTTAAAGATTTTCAAGAAAATGTTAAGTTTTATTTAATTTTTTTATTTATTTAGTCAGTTAGTTAGTTAATTATTTATAAATTGGTTAGAAAAAAATACACTAGAGCCCTGCAGACCAGTATGGTAAATGATCGACAAGTGAAGTCCTGGGGGCGTAGTACGTTACAGAAAAAAATTTGCAATGTTTATAAAAATTTTTAAAAAGATTAACCAAAGGGCAAACTAAAAACACAAATCAATATAGGCCAAGGAATACAGTTTAATGGTCCCCAACAGTAAAATTCCAATAAATCATAGAAACAAAATTAGGTATACTAAAGCAAGATTTAAAAAAAAAAACATTAATGTAGTCATTAACAAATTCCTCTTTCACTCTAATTCGTCTTCTTATGAAAAGTAACTATATAAAAATATAAATAGTGAAAAACAATACACTGATATAACAACAAATAGGAGAAAAAATAATAATAGCGTATAATACATTGACATGTGGCTAACAGAATACATAATTATGAAAGTTAACATGATGCATTTCATGAATGGTTACTGATGATATCTGCGCCCAGTATCAAATACCATTAAAGAATATACATTTATTATGATAATTTAAACGAGATCTAGGCAAATAAATTTCATGAGCATTTCTAATAGAATATTTATGTCTATCATAAGTAAAAAGTTTGAAATTTTATATACAAAAGCACAGAGTTGCAAAAAGTGCAGCCAAAATACGTAAAGAACGAAAATAAAATTCATGACCATTTAGGAATATTATGAAGAGTACGGAGAAACTACTTTTGAAGCTTAGGGATCCTAGTTATATTGCGACCTGGATTCGGAATAGCATTCTAATTTGTTCAAACTTTTGTTGTAATATTCAATAAAGAAATCACACGTTCGTGCATTCTATTCTACTCTCTTGTTTACACAACAAGAATGTCATAAGAAAGGAATGTAAACATAAGATTGCTACAAAAGGGCTCATTCACCATCTCTTACCAAGATGTACCTAGGTCCCCTTTTCTCCCAACTCTCCCGTTTTCTATCTTCCCTCGGACTCCGAGTATCCTTACGCTCCCCCCTCTCGTCCACCCGCACACTGAACCCCCCATCCGCCGTCGTTTACAATAAACTCGCACAACCAGGCGTCTACCGCCTCGATTGTACGTTGTGCGACAAATATTACGTCGGATTATCCACCCGTACTTTCACAGTACGTTTTAAATAACATGCCAAGTCATATACCAAGAATGACAAACGGTCACACTATGCTAACCACCTGAGGAGAACCGGACACCCCCTTAGCACGTAAGATGAAGTGATGTCCGTCTTACACATATGCCATAAACCTTCAAAAACTACCACCCTCGAAGCTATCAAAATCTACAAGGCCAAGAAGACCAACCCCGACCAATTACTCAACCGCCAGACCGACTTCGACATATTTACCATGCTTAATCCTCTTTCTGATTTACTGTAAACTGGTTTTATTTTGTCAATCTCCCTTTTCTATTTTATTTTACCCATTTATTTTGTCAATCTCCCCTGTTGACAACCAGATATGTTCTCTTTACGGTCCGCGGTTTTTTTTTTTTTCGCATCACTTTTGTCATTTCCTATAGTTTTATATTTTAATTATTTTATGCTTATCTCGCTTGTTTCTCTTATTGGCCATTTCCTATGTATCATATTTTTACGCTCATTGGTCCATCTGTACCATTTTTCTGTATATAAGGCCTGCGAGCCTCTTGTTGTACCTTGACAAAGCCGGGAATAAATGGCGAAACTAGTTGGTAATTCTATTGTCCATCTCTTATACTGTAAGGCTACTACACACATTGTAAATAAGCACAGTATTATGATCCTTCTGTATCCGATATCTTACCAAGAAATTACAACATGGAGTTTTGATTTCGTTTCACTAAGCTACATCTTAAATTAATTAATATAAAATTTACACACACATTAAAGTTATAATTAAATATACTAATTTCTAAGATACACTTATATTTTCAATATTCTCACTCCCCCCTTTTGATGCGGCTATGCCCATCAATCATTTCAGTCTCTAAACAACACAGATGATCCATGGCTTTCCTTATCATCTTACCATCTGATGTCTTGACTATATATCACGCTCTTGAACTTTCTTGTCACATCCTGGGAAAATTTCTTCAATTCACATCAGTCTCGGGAGACTTGCACCTTCGATCATTACAATGTCATCTACTTTAAGTAGCTGTAGACGATGTTCTGGTCTATTGAAATGATAGCTGCGAAGTTGAAGAACATCTTCGTGTTTCTGTTTTTTCCAGAATTGATTTATTATTTGCTGACGATATTTCTATTCTCTGGCGAGTTTTATGTTTTCTGTAAAATTTTCATCATCGATGTTTCAATTGAAGGCGTTTTAAGCAGACATTCTCCAATGAGGATATGAGATGGGGTCAAAATATCATCCCTTTTTTCAGAAAGATAAGTCAAAGGTCTACAATTTATGACCGATTCAATTTCAGCCAAAACGGTAATCAATTCTTCGAATCCCAGTGAAGCCTTTTACAAGCAGTGTTTCTAAGAATCCTTAAAAATCTTGATTAATAAATTTCCATGTTATCCGCTTAGGCGTTGGAAATGCTTGTACACTTTCATATTCATCGGGAAAAAACCTTAATTCTTTGCTGTCCTTCTTGAATGTTTTTGTATTGTCCAAATATATGATGCCAGGAATGCCTCTTCGAGATACAAATCTCCGGAAAGCCAACAAGAATGTTTCCGCAGACATATTGCTCACTAGTTCGAGGTGTACACCACGAGTTATGCAACAGATAAATAGTGCCAAATAGTCTTTACTTTCATCCATTAAATAAACAGCCCCTGCAAAGTCAATTCCTGTGCGACAAAAGGGTGGAGCTGGCACAACTTTCATCTTCTGCATGTGGTGCCATTATTTCCGAAGCTGGTTTTGCTTTGAATTTTCGGCAAATCATACATCAGATCAAAGCCTCTTTTACCCTATTTCTCATTTTCAGAAACCAGAAGTAACTTCTTACATTGCATGATTGCACGATTCCCCTGTGAAAAACGGTTTCATGGCTGCGTTTGATGTAAAGTTCGGTTAAATCACTCTTGCTAGGTAATATAAAAGGATGTTTCTCGGTTTCTTTCTGTAATCCGAATTGTAGTCTGCCACCAAATACTTAAAGACCACTTTTGTCTAAGTAGGGATTTACACCATAAAGACTTGACTTATTTTCTATAATGCTATTTCTTAGTAAAGTTTGGACCTCATTTTGAAAGGAATTTTGTTGCACTGCCTTAATCCAATAACATTCGGTTTTTTCAATCCTTCTGTCGTTAAGAGTCCTGTGATATGTTCTCCTTTTAATAGTTTTAAAAATCTTCCTATCCAAGCTGTTACTCGTAAGACCCTTGGAAGTGAACTTTATCTTTCAACTCAAAAAGTAACCTTTGCTGTCGTTAACATCTAAAATTTTGATGTCTATTGAAGAGGCAACATCATCTTCAAACAAATTCTTAGGTCCAATCCACCAAGTGGTATCTAACAAGAGAGATTTCAAGGATTCTCCTCTGCTCAGTCTTTCCAAATGTCCTTTGCAATGTGACCACTGTTCAGGAAACATTTTCTGTCTAATCTCCATAACTGTGTTCTTTTCGACTGGTTTCCAGCGATCATGTTTGCTTTTGATCCATGCAATCACTATAGAACTATCAGACCAGATCTTGACGGGCATTCCAGATAAACTTGTCTTATGGAGTCTATTAGTCTAGTGCTTATAAATGCTGCCATTAATTCAAGCCGAGGAAGGATTCATTAATTCAAAGATACGACTCTCGTTTTTGCCATAATAAGACTTCCTTTTGTTTGAGTTTTTCCTTTAGACTTCAAATATGCAGCTGTACCATTAGCTCTTTTGCTTGGGTCATTGAATAAATGTATCTGTTTGTCAAACGTGTTGGTTTCTATTCCCGTGTATCAAAGAAATGAAATAAGCTTTAAAAATGGAAGCTCCGCACTTATAGTCTCCAACTGTTCTTTCAATTCAGCGTCCAATTCTTTATCCCAAATTCGATTTTCTTTCTAAAGATTTTGTAATAGCTTTTTTAATTTTATTCAGCCAATCCTAAGGAGTCAAGTATGCTAGGTACTGTTTTCAAGCTGTTGTGCTTGGTAATGCCTAACATATTACTCCTAATAGGATGAAGGCTCAGAAGATCCGAATCAATTTGCCAGTGCATTCCAAGCACCTTTGTACTGAACATTTTCATATCATTTCAGATCTTTGAATGCAACGATTCAGAATTTGTCTTCCATTTTGTTAGCAGGCATGGAGGCTTTATTTTATATAAAACTAGCTTCTTCATACAGCTTCTGGGCTTCCCTTTCAGTCGGTACTGCAGCTACTAAATCTTCCACATAAAGATTTCTCAACCTGTCACAAGTTTCAGGAAACGCATTTTTAAATTTCTTCAGATGTGCTTGAATTGTAGCTATCAAAAGGAAGGGACTGGAAGCAGTTCCAAATAGAACACCTCCCAAGTTTCTGCTTTGACAGATTAGTTGTCCAGGTAACATATGTCTTCTGGATGCAAAAAAATTTGATGAAAGGCTGTTTGTATGTCACCTGTTATAGCGAACTAGCAGAGGACCCGGCATTGCCCGGGATAATTACACTTGATTTTGTTGCAATTTCCTTTCTTCTTTCGATGTCTTGAAGAAAAATTGGCCATTCATCACTTTATGTAGTCTAGCGGTCGCCGATTCTTCTATTTTCTTGCTTACCATTTGCTCAATACAGCACGGAGCTAAAGGAGTGCCTCCTCTATCGTCTTTCACTCTTTCTCAATAGTCTGCTAACTCATTATCTCCAGTTACTGATCACTTTTAAAGATTTTCAAGAAATTGTTAAGTACTAAGAATTCTCTTTTCTAAGAAAAGCCTGAATGGCAGGAATTCTATGCATTGTTACAAATTGAAACTTATCTATATTGCACAAACTTTGCCTTGCATTGTTGGCCATGAGATATTTCTAATTAATATGCCTTTCCATAACCATGAATATCGATTTTTTATCGATAATTATTATTTTTCCGAAATCTGAGTTAGATAGTGACCTTCCTCATGCTTTGAAGATCATGTATGCGAAATTTTATCAAGATCGGAATAAAACTGTAGATTTGTATAAAAAACAAACAAACAAACCCACAAACAAACAAACATCCTTCTTTATATACATAGATTCTTATAGCGAATTCATGTTTTCTAAATTCAAGCAGAATTTCTAAACGTCTGGGTAGAAGATTTGGCCCCTTCTCTAACAGATCATTCAAGGAAGGTTAATTTCTCACATGTGAAGATGCATCGAAAACTATTCTCCGCTTCATAGTTTCTCTTCTTGTATCACATCAGTACCGTATATCTTCCATTAGTAGCCCCCGGCATCTATTTTTTCAACTGAATCACTAAGCGGGAGTTTATTAGATACTGGCATTTATAAAGGACCGGCGTTTATTTTAATGCTTTGGAGGCATGTCTTTTATTTTTAAACAGAATATTAGTGTGCATTAAACAATCCTTACGAACAGGATGCCTTGAGAACTAAGGGCTGAATAGCAGAGTGCATATGATATCGAAGCTCAGAGCAGTGTGCTGGGAATCCCCTCCAGCCCGTATATACGTCAACCCCAAAAGCGGCTCATGCGAACAGCCGCGTGTAGGAGAGTCCCCGGTGTTTATTAGAGACCGGCGTGTATTTAGCAATCTTAATTTTGAAACCTGGCATTTATTAGAGACCGGTGACAATTGGAGACTAGGTGTCTATTATAAGATATACGGTATGTAATATAATAAGATGGATATGCATTTTTTTTCTTTCATATCAACCCTTTCAATAATTCCTTTTTTTCTTGTTTTTCGATTACTTCACGGTATTCCTTGTAAAGCTGTGATTCTCTTTTAAAGATTTGTATTATTCTTCTGAATCTATGTTCTGCAACTGCTCTGCTGTCAGGCAATTGTATGCCTGTGTCTTTCTAGGGTAAATGGCCATCATAATGGTTATCTTTCAATTCAGTTTGTGATTGAAATTTTTCAATAAAGCTTTGGCTCGAAATATCTTTGGGTTCAGTTTAAATCCCCAAGTGTTCAATGTTCCAGAATTTCAAGAGCATTTCATTCATCGAATCGACTATTATAGTATTGATGAAGATAAAGTTTTCATTTGTCAATTCTTTTCTCTCTACTTATCTAGATATAAACCTAGCACAGTGGGAATACTAACAAATGAAGAAGACAATCTCTCAACATTTCCTTTCACTATCATTCAATAGTAATCGCTTCCAATAAAAAATTGAAATGGTAAAATATTATTTTGTTTTCTTGCAGGAAGTTCTATTCTAATGTTCTTATGTTTCAAGGCACGTATAACTTCATCCAAGGCACCTAAAACTTCCAGTGCCTCTATTTTCGGTTTGTTCACCGCATTCTTGAAATTGTGCAAGGTCAGTTGAACTCTCTGTAAGACTGATTTTCAAGTCAGTCATAGGTCACCAAATGCATTATTGTATCATTTCTTTAGTGACTACTCTCAAGTTCAATCGTTTGGAGACTTTTTCAATGATAATGTTCGATGGCTGGCTGTATCCAGAAGGCAATTTGCATAATCGTATTTCTGTTGATTCTTGCCTTTAACTATTTGTATTTGTAACCCAATTTGGGAATCTACTTCTTTCTGAACTACTTTGAAGTTGATTCTTTGTTTTTTTCTTCTTTGTCTATTGGGTTTTCTGCAAGTGAATAATTTATAATGCTTATTTTTACATGTCGGACATTGTAGTTTTGTCTCGGGACACATTCTGGAAGTATGACCTATTTTTGTGCAAATAAAACATCTGTCTTTTTCTTTTCTTCATCGCTTAATTTGCACGAATCACTTTTGTGTGTCTTCTCTTCACAAAATACGTAAGATTCTCCTTCAATAGTAGAAAGAGCAATCGCTGTAGCTGATTTCGACTTCCTTTCAGGTTTTTACCTTCTTGTTGTAAAAAGATTCTTCGGATTGTTCTCTCTCTACTTGTTAGTTCCTTTCCAATAATTGAAAGTAAATCTGTAGCTTGCCATTAGCATTGATCAACAGTCGTTCGTTTGGCATTTGTATGTATTTCAAGGGCTTCTAAAAAAACTAGATGCCTTTCAATTTCATCATACAATACGCGTAATGATTCGACTTCTGGAACACTTTTAACAGGTTTTAGCATTAGAAGAGAGTTCGTATGAGATTGAATTAATAGTTCCTTTCATCCAAATATTTTTTTCAATATACCAATTGCAATATTGTAGTGTTAATCCATTGATGACAATCCAGTAATTGTGTTTTCTGCATCACCTTCAAGTAAGTTTTTTAATAAACGAATTTATCATTTAATACCAGTTGATGATTCTTATGATTACATGTTTCAAATTGTGGCCAGAAGTCTTGCCACTTCGACAGTTCCTCATTATATTTATGAATGTTTAATTTTGGCAATCTGAGTGATCTAGTAGGGTCAGCTATTCTAATTCTGTCAAAAGGTGGCGAAGTGAGTGCTGCAGCTCCTGTTTTTTCTGTTTCAATTTGCAGTGGGTCAAATTCACACTAGTCAAATTTAAGGGGGATTGTTCTGAAGATGTGTCAACTATTCACACATTATCAGATTGTTCTTTAAATTCGAAATTAGATTGTTCAATTTTAACTCTTTCAATTTTACTGTTCATATTCTGAATAAAACGTTTTGCTTTCACCGTGTATGTGGTGATTCGCTCTTGGTATTCCAAGCAAGTTGCTGCCTCTTCTATTTCTTCGTCGCCGATGAGATCCATTACTGTGTTGTCCAGTACAGTTATCTTCTATTCGAGAACAAGCAGGTTTCCTAGTTGTTTTTCACCGCGTTGATGTCTTCTCGTTCAATGGATTCCCATATCACGTTACATAGACGGGTGGCTGCAGCTATCACGTGTGTTCGGTGGCTTTTTCCCTTATCTATGGGATTTCTATGCTGTTAATTGTGTTCCTAGGTTTTGGCACCCAGATATTGCGACTTGGATGCGCAAAAGGATTCTAATTTCTTCAAATTCTTGTTGTAAAATTCAATAAAGAAATCACACGTTCACACATTCATAGTCAAATTCGAAAGCTCTATTCAACTCTCTTGTTTACACAAACAAAACGTCATAAGAATTATATGTAAACATAAGGTTGCTACAAAATGGTGCATTCGCCATCTCTTACTAAGAAATTACAATATGGCGTTTTGATTTCATTTCACTTAGCAACATTTTAAACCAATCAATATAAAATTTAAATACATTAAAGTTACAATTAAATATACCAATTTCTATGATACACTTAATTTCTAGTTTCAAGATGTTATAAGCACTAGGGGAGCCCCAGAATATTACTCCAAAGCAAAGAGAAGAATGGATCCATGAATAGTAGAGTAACATGAGAATGTTATGTGGTAAGTGATTCAACCTAGAAATCAAGCCTTGTTTCATATTCAACTTAGCAAAAAGAGTGTTACATCTTTTTCACATTGCTTTCGTATTTTTTCACGAACATTTCATACTTTTTCACAAACATTTCATACTCCTTCATAAACATTTCTTCCATATTTATAATAAACAGTGTAAATTTACAGAACAATTAAAAACAATAATCAATTATAGATAAGTATTCACTCGTGAAGTTTAGGTCAGAAAATGTAACAGATGAGAAGAGTTAGCGATTGGTCTATCATAAATCCCGGGATGAAAACTCTGATGTCATTTTAACGCAATCTAAAACAGCAGTTAGTGCTTATATGCCTAGCTCGTTACTCTTAACTCACGACGCAGTTAAATCTCCATCAGGGGCGGATTTAAACTTGATGAGGCCCTAAGCTATATGAAGCCCCAACCATGTTAAACTAAGACTGTGAGACCCTACAGAAGAAGCCTATAGAGTGTGAGGCCCTACAGAAGAAGCCTACAGAGTGTGAGGCCCTAAGCTTTAGCTTATGTTGCATATAGGTAAATGCATTGAGAACTCGTCGGCCTCCAAGGCTACCTAGATTAGAGGGCTTAACACAGTAAATTATGACGTAATCACCAATAGCAATTGACATGAAGATGTGATGCAACCATCGAGGTTTAATACCAACTTATTAGATTTCTTTAGTATTAGATCTTGAAACGATTCCTGGACGGCTTTGAGAGCATGGCGATTCAGTCTACAAACAGCAAAAGACTGTTAAATGAGGTAGAAAACTGAAAAGATACGGGAAATACATCAAAACAAATAGTGAAGCAGTGAGAAGTTGCTCTGTTTATGGCTGCATTTATTAACCAACCAGAAGCACTTACAAAATGCAGCCGTAAAAGTTTTGTGTAAGTGCTTATGAATGGCTAATGGAACCAGCGATAAACATCGTCCTAGTAAAATCTCCTTCAATACCGTAATGATGCCGAAAAATTTTAGCCTGAAAGGCATCTAGATTTTGTGGGACTTTATTACACAAGAGTATAATATTAGCACTGCAAATATGGGGAAGATTCAAACAAACTTCAGGCTGAAGAATTTCAAACGAAACTAGCATATAATATACACTGAGTCAGCAAAACTCATGGGATAGTTACTTAATATCTGGTCGGGACACCTCTGGCCCTGTGGAGTGCAGCAATACGGCGTGGTAGTGAGTCTGCAAGTCCCTGGTACACTTTTGGAGGCAGTTGACACCAGATAGTCTGCAGAGCCGAAGATAGTTGCTGCCCGTTCGTGGGCGGATGATCCAGTGCCCGGAGCCTGACTTCAACAGCATCCCAGATATGCTCGATGGGATTCATGTCAGGGCTCCGGGCTGGCCAGCTCAGTCGTTGGACCTTTCCTGCATGCTCCTCGAACCATTCGCGGACGACATTGGAGCGATGTGGTGGAGCATTGTCATCTTGAAAGACTGCTACGTCGTCAGGGTGTTGAAATGTCAAAAACGAGTGCAGATGGTCTCCGATGAGTTGACGATACCATGGACCATTCAACGTTTGGTCCAGGATAACCAGAGGGCCCATTCCAAACCAGGAAAATGCACCCCAGACCATCACTGACGCCCCACCACCCTGCACCACCACCTGTTGGCATGCGGAATCCATCGTTTCGTGAGGTCTGCGCCACACACAGTGCCTCCCATCAGCGTGGTACAGTTGATATCGTGACTCACCTGACCATATGATGTTACGCCACTGTTGCAGAGTCCAGCCAAGATGATTGGTGGCAAATGCACGCCGGAGTGTCCGATGACGCTGGGTGAGCATTGGCACCCGTGTAGGGCGACGGCTGCCAAACCCGAGGGCATGCAGATTCCGACGGATTGTCCACCGAGAGACGTTTCTAGTGCGGCCAGTATTGAACTGATCTGTGATTTGCTCCACTGTTCCACTCCTGTCTCTCTGAATCATTCGTCCCAGGTGTCGCCGGTCACGATCATTCAGGCAGCTGGACGCCCGGTATGGTTGAGCGGGGAAAGCCAAATTCCTGCACCACTGCCGAAATGGAACATCCTATGCGTCGGGCACCTACTATCATAACCCGTTCAAAAGACGTCAACTCGCGACGACGTGCCATTTCTGATTAATCACTTATCCAAGCTCTTCCCACAACGTCTAATGGTCCATTCCCAGAATCCGTTACCCCTGTGAATTCGTGAGCCATGCCCATCAATTAATGTGCTTGCTATCCCATGAGTTTTGATAACTCATTGTACATCACAATACATTATATATATATACAGTATGTACAAAGTACAGTTTATTTTACAGCAGGAAAATTGGCGTTTTATTTGAATTTCCCATCCCCAAAAGCTAATATGAATATAACTTGAAAACTGCATCGATCTTATAATTTTCCACTTAAATTTTATTAAATTAATATCTATTTATTATTGTTAACAGTAATCACCTACAAAAAACCTTTAAATATTTGTAAATATCACTAAATAAAATTAAGCAAACCAACTTCGATGGAGATTTAAACATGGCTCACTTCGCATGCAGCCATTTTATCATTAATTTGAACAGCTGAGGTTTGGCATATGATAAAACCCTTACTGCACATTTATGAATTATTCTTAAATGCCATTCTTCCCGTAATTGCCCCATATAAATTTTATTAAGTTAATATACAGGGTGTCCAAAAAGTCTGGTAACATGGTATATATCTCAAAGCTGCCAGGTAGGCGAGATCTGAAGAGTGTGGTTTATAGGTAATAGGGGGATGGGGAATTCATTGCCACATTCAAATTTGACTTTCACCCCCAAATCTAAGGTCATTCATTTGCTAACTTAAAAACTATTAAAGATAGAGAAAAATTCCAATTGCTACCCTGCACAGCAACACCACATTAGTCTAAAAACAATTTTTAATCACATCCTTACCCTTAAAAGGTTTTGAGAAAAGGGGGCGAGAAAGAGTCACTCAAGGTCAGGTTGGCCAGCCAGGTTGATTGAATTGCACTGAAGCACACTGTTGGGAAGGCTCATTAAGTGATTGGGCTTGAGTGACTCTTTCTCAAATATGAATGCAGCAATGAATTCCCCACCCCCCTATTAGCTATAAACCACACTCATCAGATCTCGCTTACGTGGCAGCTTTGAGATATCTGCCATGCTACCTGACCTTTAGGACCACCAGTATATTTATTATTGTTAACAGTATCACCTACGACAAATTCATGGATATTTGTAGACATCACTAAATAAAATTAAAGAAGCTAATTTAGATGAAGATTTAAACACTTGCTCACTTTGCCTGCCGCCATTTTGAATAAATTAACAAACACAGCCATCAGAGTCAACCCCATGTACAAGGAAAGCCTTTGCACTGAAAAGTTATACATTGTTATATCATCATAAAAAGGCATTGTTAATCATATTTCTACCAATAATAAGCCTTAAATTATGACTACCTATGATCATGCGACAAAGTAAAAATTTTCAGTGCCTAAGCTTTCTTTCTAGGTGTGTTGCCAGAGACCATCAGTAAGCCATTCTTCCTCTTCCCTCTAATGGAACTTTATCCACTTTTTTTTACTTTTCTGTAGTGAACTCATGATGTTTTCACTTTTTATGATCTGAGAGGCAGCGATTGGTGATAGCAATAGTAAAATAGAGGTTTTTCTCCTTTCTTTTTTCCTGTATATTCTTGCATATTTTATTTTATTTTTTTTCTATATAATAAGGAAATAACCTCAAATACGCATTCACAAAAATACTCTCGTTCCAATCGTCCGGCTACTCCTCGCACAGCTGAATGGGTAGAATAATTTTCTTGGTTATTTCCATTTTTTTTTTAAATATTGGGATAATCAATGTTTCTGCATCCTGAATATTTACCTGAAATAACTGACTTAACATTTCACATTGTTCTGTTCCATAGCCAAAGATTGTTTTAAATTCCTTTTTCCATTGTTCAATCAACACTGCCAATTGCGAATACAGTATATTTCTGGAAAAGATTGATTTTAACCCCAATAGCTTGTAGTCTAGTTCTTTTATTCTAAACCAGTCTACAGCAGTTATGTTAATTTCATTTGTTGGTAATAAAAATTTATAGTATTCTCCAATCAGTTTCCATCTAATATCTAATTCATATATCTCTTCTTTCTCCATTAAATGGAAATTATATATGCATGCAGTTGAAATTGATTTTACAAGGCTTTATCCACTGCTTACATAATCTGTGTTCAGATCCACAGTGACTCCTATTACTTTAAAATATATAATAAACTCTGTTTAGTTGTCTAATTTGTAACTCCGCCCAGGACACCGTATGGTGGACTGGCCAGTCCCAAGCCTGGATAAAGGAGGAGGTTTAGCATCAGGAAGGACATCTGGCTGTAAAACACCCTGCCAAGCCTTTATGATGAGTGGTATCCATGACTCAGAAAATGCTAGGGCGTTCCCCGTTGTTGGCGATGCGCAGTTCTTTAGGCGCTCAAGGACTGTGAAAAATATGCTAAGGTTATTGCATCAAGAGCAGGTGCGACTAAAAAAGCTAGCTCGTAGACCTTTACTACTCAGGACTGCATCACTCAATGTGGGCACCTTGACAGGAAGAGGAAGGTAAATTGTGGACATGATGGAAAGAAGAATGATTGATGTCATGTGTGTTCAAGAAACAAGATGGAAGGTAGACAAGGCAAGAGAACTAGCAGAAGGGTACAAGATTTTCTACAGCAGTGCAAGCAAAGAGGGCAGAAATGGAGTAGGGATCATCATCATAAGATGAAGGAAAACGTAATAGAAGTAAGTCGTAGAAGTGACAGGAATTTGAGAACGAAGCTAGATATAGGGGAAACAGTCCATATAGTAAGTGCTTATGTCCCACAGATTGGTACAAGTATGGGGATGAAGGATGCTTTCTGGAAAATCATAGATGAAGAGCCAAGACAACTGGAAGAGAAAGATAGTGATTATCAGAGGGGACTTCAATGGACACGTTGAAGCTAATAACAGAGGCATAGAAGGAATCCATGGAGGGCATGGTTTTGGAGACTTGAACCAAGAAGGTGAACAAATTATAGATTTCGCTGAAGCTTTCGACTTAGCCCTGGCCAACACTTGCTTCAACAAAAAAGAAGAGCACTTGATCACATTCAAAAGTGGTGGAAATAGCACTCAAACTGACTACTTTATGCACAGGAGAAAATATTTGAAGGAAGTGAAAAACTGCAAAGTCATCCCTAGTGACTACGTGGCAGCGCAACACCGCCCATTGCTCATGGACCTCCAACTTTCGATACATGCAGTCAGGGAGAAAGTGAAAACTAAGGCTAAGGTGAAGAAACTGAAAGGACACAGTTTTAAGGTACAGATTTATGGAAGCAGTCCTGCAGAGACTTTCCAGGGATTTTGAGAATGTTCAAGAGTGGTGGAATAGAAATGCAGAGGCCATTAGGTGTGCTGGCAGCAAAATCTTGGAGGAAACAATAGGAAAATTCTGGAAAAACCAGGAGAGTTGAGGGTGGAACCAGGAGATTCAGGCAGCAGAAAAAGGAAAAGAAAAAGGCTAAAAAGAGGTGCGACTCAACACATGCCCCAGCAGACCGAGAAGTCTTTAAGATCAAGAATAAGGAGGCAAAGAAGAAAGTGGCACAAGCAAAAGCCAAATCATGTCAAGACATGTACGATGACTTAGAAACACCGGAAGGGCAGTAGAAAAAATATGGTATTGCCAAACACAAAAGCCGTACAGCAAAAGATATCAAACACATCAAGCATATCAAGAAGGCCAACGGAGAAATCCTTAGGAACACTGGGGCGATACAGGATAGATGGAAAGGGTACTTTGAGGAAATACTAAACGTAGGGAATGAACGAAAACACCATGAAGATGGAATACCAAATGAGAGACTGACAACAGACATCACAAGGAGTGAGGTTAAGGTAGCACTGAAGCAGGTGAAGAGAGGGAAAGCAGTTGGACCGGATGGACTCCCGGCTGAAGCCTGGAAGGCCCTTGGGAGAGAAAGGGCTGGACCTGTCATGAGATCTCTTGCTGAAGAACTACAGAGAAGAGGAGATACCAGACGAATGGAGAGAAAGTATTCTTGTCCCAATCTGCAAAGTTAAAGGAGACATCCAAATGTGTGACAACTACAGAGGAATTAAGCTAATGCCACACACCATGAAGATCTTGGAGAGGATCCTGGACAAAAGACTGAGAGCTGAAGTTAATATTGGGAGTCAACAGTTTCATGCCAGAAAGTCAACCATTGATGCAATCTTTAGCTTGAGACAAATGATGGAGAAGTTCAGAAAGAAACAACAAGAACCTGGTCTTCTTTGATATGGAAAAGGCATAAGACAGAGTGCCAAGGCAGGAAGTTTGGAGGAGCCTCAGAGTTAGAAGCACACCAGAGAAATATGTCAGGTTAATTCAAGAAATATATAGGAAAGCCAAGACGAAAGTGCGAACCTGCCTGGGAGAAACGAGTAGCTTTGAAGTGAGAGTGGGTCTCCACCTGGGCTCAGCACTGAGTCCTTCCTTGTTCAATATAGTGATAGATGTCATATCAGAGAAAGTCAGGGAAGAAGCGTCTTGGAACATGCTCTATGCGGATGATATAGTTTTATGTGCAAGATCTAGAGCAAAGGCCGAAGAAAATCTAGAGAATTGGAGGAAAGCTCTGGAAGACAGGGAACTGAAAATCAGCAGAATCAAGACAGAATATATGGCCTGCAACATAGAGGCCCCGAGGAGCTGAAACTGATGGAGACAGCAATCAGGAAAACTGACCATTTCAGATACCTTGGTTTGACAGTTGATGAATGGAGTGAGACGGGTAGGAAAATGACTAGCAGAATACAGACAGGTTGGAAAAATTGGAAAGAAGTCCCTGGAATCCTCTGCGATAAGAAGATCCCTGTGCTTCTAAAGGACAAAGTTTACAGGATGGTAGTCAGATCTGCAATGCTCTATGGAATGGAAACACTCTTTCTAAAAAACTCCAATATACAAAGGATGAAGGTGGCAGAAATGATTATGTTGAGATGGATGTGCGGAGTGACACGATTAGACAGGATTAGAAATGAGCGCATCCGAGGGATAGTGAAGGTTACAGATATTGAAAACAAAATCCAAGAAAATAGCCTGAGATGGTTTGGCCATGTAATGAGAAGAGATGAGGACTACACTGGCAAAAGAGCTATGAACATGATAGTGGAGGGAAGGAGAAAAAGAGGACTACCCAAGAGAAGGTAGCAAGATATTGTGGACGAAGATCTGAAATCAAAGGGACTCAGAAGGGAGTGGACAGAGGACACAATGAAATGTAGAAAGCTCATCAAAAACAACGACCACACATAGCTGTCTATGGGAAAAGATGAAGATGAAAAAGAAGATGAGGTTGTCTACTTTGAGATTTAATTAATTCTCTAATTATTTCTAAATTTTTCAAGTTCAAGACACTTTTGTTGAAGACTTCTGCTCAATGTTACTCTCTGTCTTGCAATCAGCTACCTACTAAAGACTAAGATTCCACATGGCTCCCTAACTGGTTCCCAAGGACTCGCATTCTATTACCCCCACACAGGTCAACCTTCTTTAGGCCAACCCTGTTCCTCATACATGTCTCATATCTGATGTTATTTCTACCCCTACCTCTCTTTAGAGACTTACACACTTGCTTTGTTTTTGATAGTTTTATATTTTCTAAATTTTTTTCTTTTTACTGTTTTTAATTTAACGTTGTTTTGTTATTCATTAAGGTTAACCATTTACAATTTGGTTTATTTGTAATTTCTTCATGTATACTCATAAAGTGCAGTGGTATTGTTATTATTATTATTATTATCATTATTATTATTATTATTATTATTATTATTATTATTATTATTCAAACCGCATTCCAGATTTTATTTTTAAGGGATGTTGGGATATTTTATTTAAACAGATGACTTATGTTTATAATTTAATACTTAAAACAACGATTTACCCAAGTAATTGGAAGAACGCTTTAGTCGTCCCTATCCCTAAGACTAATAAGGCAAACTCACCAGAGCAATTTAGGCCTATAACTCTGGTATCTTTTCCGGCAAAAGTTTTTGAATCAATAATATCGCGAGATCTTCAATCCTACTTTCATTCGATTATGCCTGATTGGCAGCATGGCTTTATTAAAAATAGGTCTATTTCAACAAATTTAATTAGGTTTAATAAAGTTTTGGCAGGATCACTTGATGATCGAGGACAGGTGGACGTGATCTATTTTGACCTATCGAAAGCATTTGAGACTGTTCAACAATATAGAATCATTTCTAAACTTATGGCATTAGGTCTAAATGAAAAAGCGGCTGATCTTATAAGAAATATAATCGTAGATAGAAGTTTTAGGATTAAATTTAGGGACAATTTATCGGATCAGTATACAACTTTTAGTGGAATCCCGCAAGGTTCTCCTTTGGGACCTTTATTGTTGTCACGAAATTTGGAGGAGGGCAATATTAATTGTTTCCAAATCCCAGTTCGTGAAGATGGAAATAAGCAGACGATAAAAGATAGAAGTCAGGAGAAGGGAGCGTCGGGCGTTTTTAATAATAGGAGAAGTCAGAAGAAGGGAGCGTCGGGCGTTATTAATAATAGAAGTCAGGAGAAGGGAGCGTCGTCTGTTATTAATAAAGAGATTAGAGAATCTAGAGAGAGAAGGCAGATGATTGGAACAGTTGCTGTCGTTAAAAAGAAGACGGGAAAGGAGCCAATAGAAACGGGTGACGAGAGAAAGAAGAGATTTGGAAAGATAGAGAGAGAGAGAGAGAGAAGAGGAGAACGAGTTTGGCGAGGAGTGAGGAAGGAAGGGACTGAAAAGCGGTCGTGTTCAAGCTATCTTCATGGGGACCCGGAGTCAAGGGGAACTTCAAAGCGGCCACACGGACAGCAGGTGAGGCTTATAGATAATTCTAGTTTCAACGAAGCCTCGCTGTCGTGTGTTCCGCGGGAAACGTGAAGTGCTTTCCCCCCGGGAACCACAAGGGGAAGATCAGCTGAGGACACGTGACATAGACCGCGAAAATTTCAATTCGAACTTGTCAACGTGGGCAACCAAAGGTGGAACGGAGTTTTCCGCGTTGTCAGGCCTCGCGAGCTCGGAAGTTAGCGCTCAGGAAAAGGCGTTGGAGAAAGCAAGCAACGACGAAGGACTGCCTACGGCGTCGAAGGAGACGTACGGCATTGCGAGCGTCGAGCAGAACGAGCTGGCGGACCATAAGCTGAGTTTACTCGGGCAGGAAAATTCGTCGATATTTCTTCCGTATTTTGGAGGCGATTTGAGGAAAGAATTGGAGCCGGATAGGAAGGCATATCCAGCCAATCTGTCCCATCAGGGTTGTAGCAGCGTAAGCGCGCCTACCACCGGTGTGCAGAGCGTAGCGCGTTGCGAGACTCGGCCAGTTAGCTGCTACAGTAAGCTAATTTCAGCATTTAGAGTACTGCGCGTAATTGCAGGCGATATACATAGTTTGTTTGTATTGTTTGTCTGTGCTCATACTTACCTGTTTTTGTTTGATTCCCTCAGGTACACGAATTGCGTCACTTATCACCAACAACCTCCCATTGATTCGGGTTCCAGCAATCCTCCCACCAAAAGGGTTGCGCGACGGTGTCTCCGTTGCTAGCCAGTTCCCAAGGGCTATTTAGTTTTCTACAGCTACAGGATAGCTGTTCCAGTGAAGAATAGCAGTAAAAGCTTTACTCAATTGTGGTTTTCGCTATACCAATATTTTGTAGTTAATTGTTTTACATTAATTGCTAATTAATTTTTGTTACTTTATTTTTATTAATTATTTGCATCTACATTTGGCGCCCATCAATTGCGCTCGAATAAATGTTAATATGTAACTAATTAGAATTATCCATTAAAGCAAACTTTATTTAAACTTTCGATTGCGTAGCTTTGCCGACTTATTTTACACCCTACCATACCCTCTTAGGTACGTTACAATTGTTCAATCTGTTTATGATTGATCTGGATTGTTATGTGAACATAGAACGGGTAAATCTTTTAGTTTACGCAGATGATGTCAAAATTTTCAAAAGTATTAATTCGATTGTAGACGCACATGAACTTCAAAATCAAATAAATAATTGAACGAAATGGACGGAAATGAATTCTATGAATCCAAATGTAAAAAAGACTTATCAGGTTACCTTTTCAAAAAAGAGTATTCCCGTTTTGTTTGAATATCGAATTGGGCAGTCTAAGATATTGAAGGTAAAACATATCCAGGATTTGGGTGTTTATTATAGTGAAAATGGAACGTTTAATGAACATTATAATAAAGTAATAATTAAGATCTCGAAGTTAATAGGGCTTTTTAAACGACTATCCAACTTTTTTAATAACCCTACAACTTTCATAAAGCTGTTTGAGGCTCCGGTTCTTCCTATTATCAATTTTGCGATCGAAATTTAGTATGCTCCATTAGGTGTTATTAATAGCAAACTTGAAACAAAGATAAATAGTTGGTTTAAGTTTTTGTCTAAAAAATTTTTGTTGCCCAAAAAAGATTATAAAATACATAATCAAGTTGAGAAAAGGATAAAACATCTGTTTTATAGCGTTTTTTC
>JAHWFO010064704.1:100508-139889 GCA_023313115.1 Rhysida immarginata
ATAAAAAATTATTACTCAACTTAGATAGGGGCCCTATTAGCGAGTCACCATTGATCCAATGGGCGCCGCTCTTACCCAATCAGTAAATTTCACTTGAATCTTTTTGTCTTGATTGGCTTCTGTCCATTATAAATACTCAGCTTGCGCTATTCCAAGTCAGTTCTCTCAAGTTCTCTCGAGGTGCTCCTTGGCTGCTGAATGATGAAAACAAAGCTTTCGAAAAGTTCTTACAGACTCAGGTTGTATTTTTTCATTTTATTTTCTGTCTTTTTCTTTTTATGTTTGTTCAATTCCTGTTTCGTTGTGGAAAAAGAGTTTTATTTTATTCTTAAGTTAATCATCTGCATTATCCACATAAGATTTTTACACAATTTAATTGACTGGTTATCGTTCATCACCCTTCCCTTAAAAGAATTCCCTGAAACTTTTAAATTGACAGAGCTAAAAAAGATTTTTTTCCCTCTAACCTTCTCGGCAAGACATGCCAGTACAAAGGTTCACTTCTTGAAATGGAATATTTTAAGCCTACAGAGATGAATGAGTCATTGCATGAAGAATTTGCTCTGTTGCACACTGAAGAAAAACAATGCTTCGGTGATGTGACAACCCCAGTATGGCTCTGACACTTTTTGTTTTTTTTTTAATAAATTTTGAAATATCTAAAAAATAACACATGAAAAAGCTTAGAATTAATACAGTAAAAATTCGTAATGAAAATTCGAAAAAAAATAGTTTAAAGATTCACAATGGATAGACCTCTCCAAGTATGCCACTGCTAATCTAAATAATTTCTCAGTCACCTACATGTTACTTCAGATGTACGCTTGATGTTGTTGCAATCCCCACACTTCTCTCGATATCTTGAAGAAACAACTTATAATAGCTTAGAAAACGCCGAAAAATACTTAAAAATGCTTACCTACATAATTATAGAAATATTTTGAATAGTAGGTTAATAACAATTTTTAAGCAGTTGTGTCTATGGAATAATGTATAGGTACATTAAACATATTATATTATACTTGGGCACCTTCAAGGTTGTGAAATCAGTTCGTTGATTTTCAAAAGCTGCAGAATATTTGTTATACGGTTTCCTAATGCTTTCAAATGAACATCAACAAGACAATAATTAAAATTTTTCAAATGAACATCAACAATGATTTGATATTTATTATTTTAAAAAAATTATGAAAAAGGCAATGCTACATGCACTGAAAAATATGGTGCAAAACCTGTTCCTTAATGCTACATTTTTTGAAACGCTTTTTACCTGTGTTAACGTGAACAGATACCCAAACAAAATATATTGTGCACATCTAGAGCACAGGAACTTTCCAACCATATAAGTTTCATGCGTATTCGTCCACGTTGACATAGGTAAAAGTGCAAAACAAAAAACTGTGTTGCCGTTTTTATATATAGATTATTATTTTTTCGAAATCTGAGGTAGACAGTTACCTTTCCAATGCTTTGAAGGTCAAGTATGCAAAATATCATCAAGATTGGAATAAAACTATAGATTTGTATAAAAAAAAAACCCACCAAAAAATATCCTTTTTTAAATGTACAGAAAACTAGCAGAGATACCCGGTGTGGCCCAGGATAATTAGACTTGTAGGTAAACAGAACAATCTCAAAAAATTAAATTATAACTCCCAATTGATTAAATAATAAACTGATCTACACAACACAAAGCAAAAAGACTATGGAATAAATTTTGTAATATCTTAAAAATAAACACATGAAAACGCTTAGAATTAATATAGTAAAAATTCTTAATGGAAATTCGAAAAAAAATTTTTTAAAGTCTCACAATGGATGCCACTGCTAGTCTAAATAATTTCTTACTCACGTAATCTTGCCAGCTCGGTGGCCGAGAGGGTTAAGGCACAGGTCTTTCCGCTCTCGACACCAGCGAGTCGCGGGTTCGAATCCCGCCCAGGGCATGGATGTTTGTGTTTGTTTCCATAATCGTTCTTTCATCGTCATTAGGGGATAGTACAATAGACCTGATTGGTTTGGTTTGTTTGGTATTAACACAATAGACCTGAGGTCGCAGTGCTTGGTTCTAAGACAACCACCCCTTTCAAAGTCATTACTCATTACTCACGTAATCTTACTTTAGATGTACACTTGATGTTGTTGCAATTCCCACTGTTCTCTCGATATCTTGAAGCAAAACTTGGCAGTTCATCACTTTGTGTAGTCTAGTGGTCGCCGATTCTTCTATTTACTTATCATTTGCTCAATACAGCACAGAGCTAAAAGAGTGCTTTCTCTGTCGTCTTTCCACTCTTTCTCAATAGTCTGCTAACTCTCCATTATCTCCAGTTACTAATCATTTTTAAAGATTTTCAAGAAGTTGTTAAGTACTAAGAACTCTTTTCTAAGAAATGCCTGAATAACAGGAATTCTATGCATTGTTACAAATTGAAACTTATCTATTATGCAAAACCTTTTCCTTGCTTTATTGGTCATGAGATATATATTGTTGGTCAGTGCAGAGTGTTTGTGAATTGCGTGTTGATACCATTGTTGATAAGTAATGTTGCACAAACTTTGCCTTGCATTGTTGGTCATGAGATATTTCTTATTAATATGCCTTGCCATTTTATCAATAATTTTTATTTTTATCGAAATCTAGTTAGACAGTGACCTTCCTCATTCTTTGAAGATCAAGTATGCAAAATTTCATCAAGATCGGAATAATATTGTAGATTTGTATGATAAACAAACAAACAAACAAACCCACAAACAAACAAACTCACAAACAAACATCATTTTTTATATATAGAAGACTAGAAGAGGTACCCTGCGTTGCCCGGGTTAATTACACTTGTACGTAAACATAACAATCTCAAAAAATTAAATTATAACTCACAATTGATTAAATTATAATCAATACAATACAGAACAAAGATTATCTATTCTATGAAAAATAAGAAAAACAGGATTTCTAGGTGATATACGGGGACCGGATAATTTAGACTCAAATTTTTCTTGCTCTTGACGTAGGAGCTCTTAATCTATTCGAAACTCCCTTTGCTCAGATGTTTCAAATGCCCGTATAGCTGTTTCTGTTTTAGTTGCAGAGTTTCTCTGACCAATACTCGTTCTTTCTCTTTCCTTTTCAAGCACATAAATTTTTGCCAGTCGTCTGGACGTTTCATAGGGAGCTCAACGGAGACGGGCGTGACTCCTTTGCCTCATCAAATGACACTGCCTAATTAAAGATCTGTTATTGCATCATCATTTTATGCTCATCATTTTATGCTTATTATTATTAAAACGAACGTTCAATCATCTCATTATCAACATCTCAGTATTCAAAATATACACATTCCCACAGAATATAGCCAAAAAGTGCTACCAAATAAGCTAGGTCATAACCCCATGTGGGCCTCGGACTGTTTTTATGATTAAATTTTGCAATATCTTAGAAATAAACACATGGAAACGCATAGGAATAATACAGTGAAAATTCATAATGAAAAGTCGGAAAAAATTTTTAAATGCTCACAATGGATGGCCTCTCCAATAAGTTCTTACTCACGTAATCTTACATTAGACGTTCCCCTTGATGTTGTTGCAATTCCCACTCTCGATATCTTGAAGCAAAATTTGGCCATTCATCTCTTTATGTAGCCTAGTGGTCGCCGATTGTTCTATTTACCTGCTTACCATTTGCTCTGTGCAGCACGAAGCAAAGGAGTGCTTCCTCTGTCGTCTCTTCTTTCTTTCTCAATTGTCTGGTAACTCTCGATTATCTCCAGTTTCTGATCAGTTTTAAAGATTTTCAAGAAATTGTTATGTACTAAGAAAACCCTGAATAACAGGAATTCCATGCATTGTTTCAAATTGAAACATGTATATCGCACAAACTTTGCCTTGCATCGTCGGTCATGAGATATATATTGTTAATCCCCGCATAGTGTTGGTGCATTGCATGTTGATACCTATTGTTGCAAAGATTTTTCCTTGTATTGTTGGTCATGAGCTATATATTTTTGGCTCTTTTAGAGTGTTTGTGAATTGCGTGTTGATACCATTGTTGATACCTATTGTTGCGCAAACTTTGCCTTACATTGTTAGTCATGAGATATTTCTCATTAATATGCCTCGCCATAACCATGAATATAGATTTTTTATCAGTTACTATTTTTCGAAATCTGAGGTAGACAGTGACCTTCCTCGTGGTTTGAAGGTCAAGTATGCAAAATTTCATCAAGATCGGAATAAAACTGTAGATTTGTATAAAAAACAAACAAACAAACCCACAAACATCCTTCATTATATATATAGAAGAAAGACTAGCAGAGGACCCAGCGTTGCCTGAGATAATCACACTTGTAGATAAACAGAACAATCACAAGAAGATGGTTAAATAATAGCTAAAGTAATGCAACATCCATTTTAAGAAATATTCGAAAAACAGGAATTCTAGGTGATATACAGGGACTGTTTTTAATTTTTTTTGGACTTGCCTCAGATTCAAATGCTATCCATATTCCCCACCAGGGAACATCACTGTATACTTTAGGCTCATTTTTTATGCCCTTGATATAGAAGCCCGTATACTCTCTTGCTGTACTCGAAACACCCATTGTCCAGATGTTTCCAATGCCCGTATAGCATTTTCTGTTATAGCTGCAGAGTTTCTCTGACCAATACTCATTCTTTTTCTTATCTTTCCAAGCACATAAATTTTGGCCAGTCCAGGACGTTAAGTAGGGAGCTCAAGGGAGGCACATGTGACATCTTTGCCTTTTCAAATAATCGCCACTTTCAACAGGATCAAAGTCAAAGGAAAAACTATTTCTCTGCCATTTAATAAGTTTTTAATTAGAGATCTAAATTCAGAATTTAAAGCTTTCAATTTCCCTCTCTTACGCTAATCCAAACCAAGTAAGGCACCTATTACGTAACCCCAAAGACAAGATTCCACAATCTCCTAGGTCAGGGATTTATGAAGCCACTTGTTCTTAGGGCGCCAAGGTCTATAAAGGTCACACTTTTCTTAACATCGAGATTACATTCAAGGAGTATTTGCCACATAAAGAGATTCGGCAGGAGTAAACAATCAGCAGTAGCAAAACATTATTTGGAAACCGGCCAGAACTTTATTTCAAAAAATATTAAATTGATCAAATCGAAAAATAAAAAATACCTGTTGGACGCCTTCGAAAGTTTAACATTTCTCAGAACAGACAAAAAACCGTTACTAAACTTTGACTTGGGTCCTATTGGTGAATCTCTCCTGATGCAATGGGCTTCTAGATTACCCAGTCATTAATTTGTAGTTGAAAAAAATTTTTTTGGGTTTTTGTCCATTATAAATACTCTGCTTGTACTATCCCAAGTCAGTTCTCACAAGGTCTTCTCGAGGTTCTCACTTGGTCCGCTGAATGATGAATGCAGAGCATTCGAAAAGCGCTTCCAGAATTTTCAGGTTGTATCTTTACAACTTATATTTTGTTGTGGTCAAAGAGTCTTTCTTAAATCTTAAGTTTTACATACTTCTTTATAAATATATATAGAAGATTATAAATTTTGAAATTCAAAATAAATATTATATTCATTTATTCACTTGTATTCTTTCTAATTATTTAATATTATAAACTTTTGGCTTTCATAATAAATATTATATCAAATTTATTCACTAGTCATTTGTATTAGTTTTAATAATATAAATTTTTATAATTAAAAGTAAATCTTTTATTTAATGTATTCACTTGTCATTTGTATTCTTTCTAATTTTTAGCATTTTTATCAATTTTTAAATGTTAAAATTCATAATAAAGTAATATGCATTAATAACATTTTAATAATTTAATCTATACATATAAAAGGAAATGTAAATATGTGTGTGCGGTTTTAAAAGGCAACTTAGAAGTAAGCTATAAAGTTAAAATTTAACACACAGCCATGTAATACTACCACAATGATGGAAAAAATCTAAAACCGGAGATAAGTCTCATACAACGTTGAAATTATAGACTTGGTTTATATTTGTTTCCTTGCATGTGTAAACAATCAGCCCGTGGTGTTTGCATCAACAATCGGCTGGGTGAACAATGGTTGATGAAATTTATACATGCCGCAGCCGACGAAAAAGACACGCCCTGATACTGAAGTCACCTGACCATCTTAGTCTAAGCAACAATGTAATATTCATTGTTTCCATGTTGGAGTTTATCAATCAGTATTTATTCGTTTGTTAGAAACAATAAAGGTTACATTATTGCTTCGACTAAGAAGATGAGGTGAGTTTTCCGTGCTAGCACAACACCTCCTATAAAGAAAGCCTCGGCACTGAAACGTCATACATTGTTAACATCATCATAAGTCGACCAAATTTAGAGCTTATTATTGGTAAAAATGTGGTTAACAAAGGACAGATGTAACAATATATAATGTTTCGGTGCGAAAGCTTACTTTAATGATTCACATTTTAAGGGGGATAGTTATAAAAACTAATAATTAAATAAATAAATAAATAAATAAATAAATAAATAAATAATCATTATTATGTCTTTTTATATTAAAATCGTTGGAGAGATGTAAGAAATTATTCTAAAACAAATAAGAGAATACAACCTCTAGGCATGCAGCTGCTCAAGCTTTTACTGGAAAGGTGTAGGTACTTTTCCTCATGAGCTAATTACTGGAGAAAATTTATTTTTCTTTTGGTTTTTGCAATTTAGTAATTTCCTTTAGAGAAGTTATAGATGTAGTAACTTTCTTTAGAGAAGTTATACATATTGTTTACCTAAACGTATTAGAAAATTCTCAACTGATTGTGTGAGACGCCAATCCTTGCTGCTAAAACTATCAATATAAACAACCACATTCAGGACATGATTTCACGCTCTGTGACTAAATATTGAAATGGGTACATGTTGATGAGAGATGCTGATGAGGCTATAAACAGAGTTCCTTAACTCTCTCAATCCATCTATTAAGTGTTTTTTTAATATAGACAGAAATAAATCAATACTCATAGCCTTTCTTTGATATTTTAAAATGTTAAGGATGCAATGTCGAAATTTCCTGGGTGAACCCAATTAGACACAAAATTTATTAAGGCTTTTTCGTTTATATTCATATTCAGATATGGCAAAATTTCACCAAACAAAAAGCCCGAGCAACGCCGGGCAAATCAGCTAGTTATTAATAAATAGTATTAAAGTAACCAAAAAATATAAAAATAAATTCAATTCAAAAGTAACATTTATTTCATTTAACAAAAGTCCAAGGAATTGTAAGCAACAGAAAGAACTTTGCTCTGTGTTCGTATTTTCCATCATGGAGATAGATGTCATGGTAAAGTTTGGTAAAGTTTACGCAATACTTTTCGGCTTTGATAGCTGGAAGTTCTGGTAGTAGTAAAACGAAGCTTGCGTCAAACTTGTTAAAGTATAAAGATGAGATAATGGATTCAGCTCCTACTGAAATAATATACTGTTATGGAGCATTAATTCCACCTATTGTGAAAAATTTAAGCATATCCAACATTACATTTCATTCCGGGATTTCTGATGAGAAAATGATTCTCGAAGAAATAACTGAACATGCATTGTTAATATTATTGAAAACATTACATGAGATATAGTCACCATCTCAATTTCTCCGATTTATTATTAACTCAAAATCTATTCGCACAATCAAAAATCATTCGCACCTTAAGTTTAAATACTCAGTTCATATTTCTGTTATTATCACCTTGAGATGATGAGCATATACGAACTCTTGCTTCACAAAAAGGGTACAGATCTTTATTTATAGAAGCATTTAAAAAAGCAAGGCAAGAATCCCATAATTACTTATTATTAGATGTTACTCAAGGTTGTCCTGACATAATTAGACTAAGGATAAAATTTTGCGCATGAAAAACCAATTACCATTTATACAAATAAAGCACATGTTTAAAATAAGTTGCCAATCATATTTCAACAAGCATTCGCCAGGCTGCCATGATTCCGTTGACCCAAAAGCACTGCCATTTCCTCATGGTGTTAAAAAATGCTAGCCCTAAACAACAGAGAAAATTAATGCAGCATGCATCGTTAAATCAAGTTAAATCTCTTTGTGAAATTTGCTATGCCATCGTACTTCATTAAGTCATGTGGATACCGAAAATAAGAAAGCATTTAAGTAAGATAAAAGGCCTAGCACATAAAAAGCTCATTAAGATCTAAAAAATCTTATCTGATTCAGTATGGTAGCGTATTCCTTTGTTATAAGGCAGCGTTGCCAGACCGATATTAAATAAATTAATATGTTAAAACATGCAGAAATACGTATTATTACCTTTGCATGAATACCAAAGATTGATAAATCATTTTTCAACACAATAACGGACTACTACTATCCCAATAGCATGCCGAACGCTATGAAACAAAGACGTCGGAGTGATAAAAGCGATTAGATTAACAAACGAACGAAATTTTAAATTCTCATAATATGAACGCGCATCAGAAATTAGAATACCCTTACACCTTACAGAACCGTAAAGATGTCGACCAGTAAGAACAGATTCAAACACAACAAAAGACTCACTCTGAACAAATACAATCGCCATTATCGTCACCTGATTCGACACCGAAACGAATTCTTTACCTACTTTTTTGTATGCCAGACATACAGCGTTCGTCAAGCACTTGCGAAGAATATTGGGAACTTGAAGCACTCTCCACTACAGCAGCAGCAACGTCTTCCACAGTCTCATTTGGAATTTGTTTCCGTCCTCTCCCTGGCAGCACATCCTACTCACCAGTTTCTTCAAATTTCTTAATCATCTTTTTAAAACCATTAATGGACATAGGCCCATTTCGCAAGTTTTTCAAATGTCGATATTGTCTTAGTGCAGCAGAAGCATTATTACAGTTCTGGTATAACAACTTCACCAATAAAGCTCGATCCTTTTTAGCTAAAGCCATCGTGAAGAATGACTTTACATTTCATTTCACTGTCATTTTAAAGCTTTTCTAATTTTACATCTCATTTGCATAATGTCTCCAAGTAAAAATTCTCAGTTTCTAACATGACCAGCGCCATATTTTGACATAGCGGTCAAAACGTTAACTAATTATTTTATTGCAAACTTTTCTGCCCCATGGTCTGTATAACATACATCTCAAGTTCGCCAAAATCTGATTACCAGAATGGCCGCTAGAAGAGTCTGAATGATGTCACTTTAATTATAACCACCCTGTAGGATACAGTTGAGGCATATGACTGATAACTAAATTTAAAACATACATTTGTTTCTCAACTTTAGTGTAATCTTTTTAAATAAGGAAACTTATTAAACAAGGAAATTACTTTATAATGAAACTGGAAATTGGGTAAAACAATTTAAAAGAATAATTTTTCCTTGAAAAAATATTGACCGATAGAACAGCAATTTTGATAACATCAAGTTTAAAAAATTCTTTAAGATATCAATCTGTAACTATTTTGTTTGAAATCAGTTGTGTGTGGAATCACTGATACGAGGGGCGATTTATAAATAAGGTCTCCATGGCTGTAACTTTTTTATTTGTTAACCGGTTTTCAAAATTCTTTTTGTATCTTCTACTCACATTTGTCCTCTATGTAATGCACTATTCACTTTTCGACATAGTCCCCATTCCTTTCCAAGCATTGCGCCAACGCGTGACTAGTTGTATGAACCCGTCGGAGAGGAATTCCAGAGTTGCTGTTGACACCAGGATTGAATGGCAGCTTTGGACCCTCTTCTGGAGTACGATAACGTTTGCCCGCACACGATTCACCACACACCAGAGGCGTTGCAGCGCCTACAGTTCAAAGATGAAAAATTGCAGTTCAAAAATGAAAGACTTTGCACATTGCGACTTTCACCACTTCCCAAAGAAGAAAGAGCCCCTTAAGGGACATGAGTTGGTTCTGACGGCGAGGTAAACGCTACCATTCAATCCTGGTGTTGACAACAACTCCGGAATTCCTCTCCGACGGGTTCACCCAACTAGTCACGCGTTGGCGCAATGCTTGGAAAGGAATGGGGACTATGTCGAAAAGTGAATAGTGCATTATATAGAGGACAAATGTGAGTATAAGATACAAAAAGAATTTTGAAAATTGGTTAACAAATAAAAAAGTTACAGCCATGGAGACCTTATTTATCAATCGCCCCTCGTAGTTCATGGGTTATTGAAAGTTTTTAGTAGTCTACCTTTGTGAAATTAACAGTTTACGGCTTACCCCATGTTAGACATTCATGATGTAATATTACTCGATGGATGGATGTAACACTTGTGCTGTACAATTGTACATGATTGCACATCGTATCAACTGGTTGTGTATGGTGTTTGTGGCTTGCTGGGAAGATGACTGGTTGAATGATGGTGTATCGTTGATCATTGGTTGAGGATGTGAGTGTTGTCAGGAAGTAAAGTTGATCACATATACTTGCGGAGTAGATTACAGTAGATTACAGAGTAGAATACAATATCCTGAAATTATAAGTTGGGATGCACGTGGCATGGTTAACATTAACGGAAACAATCCACAGGGTTACATGCCTCAAACTTGGTCGATGATGCAGTATCCCCATCCGCCAATCAGAAGAACCCTCCTATCGGACAAAGACGTTTCATAAAAGCACTTCAAGAAATGGTAATTCCAAGAGAATTAATTGTAAATCCCTTGTATAATTCGGTCCAGCAAGAGGGGAGGGGAAGGAGGAGAATTAAATGAAGAAGCAATGGGACACCAAGTATTCGCTGGCTACCTTAGAACATATTGTAGTACTTTTTAAAAATAATGAAAAAATTATAATGAATTCATTAAATTTTTATAATGTTAAATTCTGAATAAAAATTGTTTTTTAAATGAATGAAATCTTGTGTCTATGTGATTATTTTATATAATTCATTATAAAAATTTTAATTAACTATTTTTATTTATTTATTTACTTTTAACTATTCATTATATGTATTGAAATGATTTAGTCATTTATTTAGTAATTAAATCAACTCTTTGAAATTTCATTTTATTAAAAAATATTTTATTTAATTAATAATGAAACAAATAAATAATACAGACAAATGAAATACTGTATATTTAAAATTTTTATTCACGAATAATGAATACAGAATAAATACAAGAATAAAAGAATACAAAATATTAAACATGGATAGGGAATTTTTAAGGGACATTTTGATACATTTTGATACATATTATTATTGTTGTTGTTGTTAATTGCTGTTCATCATAAATTAATTCACATTTAACGATGAAATCACTGGGAAACAGTTCTTCTGAATAAGTACAGTTAGAGATATCATACATCAAATGAACTTTAAAAAATGCAAACAATGATAACTGCATGTAGCTTCCATTGGAGGCTGTACTACCGGTAATTTCGAATTGTAAACCCAATTTTCAGGTTGCCTATACATGAAATCGTGGAGTTGTGCAGGTGGTTTTTGACCAAATGAATCAAAGTAATACGCTAATGAGGACTTAGGAATAAAAAAAAGCAACCCAGGTTTAGTACAGTCATCCATATTAGCTATAACTATAGTTGGGTAGATTGATGAGATGATAGACTACAACCCCTAGCAAAACGTTTGTGATACTTATTGCCGGTTCACTGGCGCATGTTGTTAGTTCATTTTTTTTAAAAATAAGGATGCACAATTAAAAGGTAGAAAAATTAATATACATTTGTTTGGATGATTTAATGCACAAAAATTTTTCATGATAATCTAAACAAATAATAACACTGAAAAAAAATTAAAGCTAACCCCTCTGATTGGAAAAATATTTGCGATAATGAAATGCAAGGAAAGTTTAAAATAACTTTATTGAAGCTGAAAAGTGTTGTTTGTTTGTTGGGCGTTTTTCTTGATGAATGTCTTCAACTTGTGCCACCAATTGTCAATTGGGTTCATATCAGGGCTGTTGGTTGGCCTTTCAAATTGGATATTTGAATGGTAGCAAGATGCACCTTCACATTTCTTGAACGATGGCAAGATACGATGTCACCTTGGAATATGCACTGATCATCTCCAAAATGATCTTCAACTGTTGGAAGGAGGAGGGCATCAATAATATTAATGTATCTGATTAGACTGTTGTTTTCATTATGCACAGTTTGCCTTTTTCTTTAAAAGAAATACAACTCCAAACCATGAGTCCTAGTAGAAGCTATTTTTTGCTGACTAGGCAGTAATCATTAAATTTTTCACTTGAAATCCTCCAGACAACTTTCCAGCATCGTCACCACTTGACAAACAAATCCGGCTTTCGTCAGAAAAAAAAATTTCCTCCAATCTTCAATGTCCACTTCTTGTAAGTTTTTGCCCATTTCCAACATGCATATCAGTGTTTCTAAGTTAGACATGGCTTTGTCTTTGCTTTCCTCGAATGAAAGCAAGTTCATATAGTCGATTTCGGATGGTTGTGTTACAAACGCAAACATTAAATGTCTTCTTCCACTCGTTATTTATCTCTGTCAATGTGTTTTTTCTCATTTTCTTGCTGATTTCTTTTACCGTTCTCTTCTGGCATTTGTTATATTTTCTCCTGATTTTGGATTGGTCTGGACAAGGCCTATTGCTCGGAATATTTTCCAAGTAGTCGAAAAAGTAGATTGATCACATCTCAACAAGTTTGCAACTTCAGTTTGAGTCTTTCCATCACCTAGCATTTTCACAAGGTGCATTTTAAGTTGCTGAGGCAATTCTTTAATGGGTCCCTTTTTTTTCATAAATTTTATTTTTATATAATATTTTTGTGAACTATTGCCTTCAGAAGCTTCAGGTTTATCACCTAAAAATTAATGGTATAATCCTTTCTACTTACATCACTATAGAAAATATTGGCAATAAATTTTTGTAAACTTTCCATCTGATTTGCTTATTGCAAACATTTTTCCAATCAAGGGTGTTGGTTTTTATTTTTTATTCAGTATAGTTATCTTTTTAGAAAGTCATCTAATTTTTGTGTAATGTAAAAAATCCAAATAAACATATAATATTTTTTGTACCGTTTAATTGTGTATCTTTGTTTTTAATAAATCGACTAACGTCGCACGCCAGCGAATCGGCAATAACTATCGCAAACTTTTTGTCAGGGGTTGTATATTTGCTGGAAATATACCTCTATCTAAAGTTTTGTATATGGGTCTCTCTCTAATGCATGCCATATTTGGGCTGTATCCATAGAGCATTACTTTGTATAATCAAAGGTTACAATACCCTCTATAATGATTTTGAGTAAATTCTGATAATGACAATAGGTAATGATGTTCATAGATTCCATCAGAAGTTGGGAACAATGTTGTTCAAGACTAAGTTTACCGTTACATATCAGATTAAAGTGATCTTTAACTTTATGCATCAGGTGTTAACTTTGATGCATTCCACATTAAGTGGAGTTTTTTGAATTGAAAGTCGATAATCAGAGTTGGTTGCGAAGGATGGTTTACTTCTGTAGGATCTTAGGTGAAAATCCAGAGAGTTTAGCAGCAAACGACTCTGACAAAATATATCCAGATATATAGGTCCTTCAAAGTAGTAGACTCCATTATGAGCAAGACATTTGCGTGATTTAAAACTCGTATTTGTATAATCTATACTAGCAGAGGTACCCGGCGTTGCCCGGGATTATTACACTTGTAGGTAAACAGAACAATCTCAAAAAATTAAATTATAACTCCCAATTGGTTAAATAATACCTTAATCAATACAACTCAGAGCAATGGGACTGTCCATTCTACGAAAAATACGATAAAAGAATTCTAGGCGATATACCGAGATTTGATCTAAACTCTTCTTGACTAGCCTCACCACTGCGGAGCATCACCAGATACTTTAGACTCAAGTTTTTCTTGCGCTTGACGTAGCATCTCTTAAACCCAATTTCTCTATTCGAAACTCCCATTGTTCAGATGTTTGTAATGCCCGTATAGCTTTTTTGTCTCAGTTGCAGAGTTTTTCTGACCAATACTCGTTCTTTCTCTTTCCTTTCCAGACTGAAATATTTTTGCCAATCGTCTGGACGTTTCATAAGGAGCTCAAGGGACACTGCCTTATTAATGTTCTGTCACTGCATCATCATTTTATGCTAATTATTAATAATTCATGGAAACGAACTTTCAATTATCTCATTATCAGCACCTCAGTTTCCACTTACCCAGAGAATATAGTCAAAATGTATTTTAATGAAATGTTTGCATCTGATGTGCTATCAAATAAGCTAGGTGATAACACACCTATACACATTTATTTTGGATTAAATTTTGCAATATCTTACAAATAAACACATGAAAACGCTTAGAGTTAATACAGTAAAAATTCTAATATGAAAATTCGAAAAAACAATTTTTAAAAGCTCACAATAGATGGACCTCTCCAAGGATCCATTGCTAGTCTAAATTATTTCTTAATCAGGTAATCTTACTTTAGATGTACCCTTGATGTTGTTGCAATTGTCTTTCTTCTCTCGAAGTCTTGAAGCAAAACTTGGCCATTCATCACTTTGTATAGTCTAGCGGTCGCCGATTCTTCTATTTACTTGCTTACCATTTCTTGAATACAGCACGGAGCAAAAGAGTGCTTCCTCTGTCGTCTATCCACTCTTTCTCAATAGTCTGCTAACTTTCCATTAACTCCAGTTACTAATCATTTTTAAAGATTTTTCAAGAAATTGTTAAGTACTAAGAACTCTCTTTTCTATGAAAAGCTTGAATAACAGAAATTTTATGCATTGTTACGAATTGAAACTTATGTATATTGCACAAACTTTGGCTTGCATTGCTAGTCATTAGGTATATATTGTTGGCCCAAGCCGAAAAAAATATGTTCTGAGAAAATCCACAGAATTCTTCCCTATTATGTATGCAAAATGGAATTTAGCACACCAAAATATGGATGGGCCACAATGGCACTGTAAAAAGCAATCTATCAGCAAGTTATTTCCACATGTTACTCTTTTTCAACATTATTGTTGGTTGGGCCACTATTGCGCTCAACGCCTCATATATAGAAGACTAGCTGATCTACCCGGCATTGCCCGGTATAATTATAGTTATAGGTCAGCAGAACACCCTCAATTTGCTTCTGTTAAACACCTGCAATTGTTTCGGGTATATAATTGTTGTTTTGGTTTCTGATACCTGGATTATCCAGCCGAGTTTCGAATACGCTCTCCAGACAATTTTATTTATATCCCAGCTTTTACTCCGACAATATGTTTTTCGTTTTTCCATCTGGGGTGTAATCAAACAAATTATCTGAGGTGCCGACTCTTGAGCAAGCTACCTATGGTTGCCCGTATGAAAAACATGGCGTTTCCAATTTAATGCCTGCCACACAAAGTGATTGCCCCTGGGCCTTGTTTGGAAGGGCATATTTGTATCACTGGGTATTAATGGAATTCGAGGAATGAATACATCTTCACCTGCAGCATTCCCCGTGATGATCGTGGCCTCTAATACGTTCGGCAATAGATTCTTTATTGCTCCATATCCATTGCTTTATCAGTAGATGAAAAGGTGGCAGAGTTGCCAGGGAGCATTTCCTGAATAAGATTGTTAACATGTTTAACGCTGTCGTTTTTTGGAGCTAAAATGGCTCTTTCGCACAACCATCGATGCGATTTGTAATTTTCTTGTATATCTGGAAACACTATAGTTATCAGCTCATGCTGAAGAGAGTGAAGAGACCATATTGCAGAAATTTGAGGGAAACGAAATTAGACCGGTAGTGGGGTCGACTGCTCTGCACTTGTTTCTCCTCGTAAATGAACCCTCATATTCGTCTTGAGATCCATTTTGCGCACATGCCTCCATAAGGTCGAGGACTTAAGACAGGCGTGAAGTTCATCAGCTGGCGTAGAGCGTGGAATCACAGGCAGGGTTTATCTAAAATCTCCTGCCAGGAGGACAACAGTACCGTGTGCTTGAATTATTTTTGTAAGGAGAGGGGGAATAAGGCACAACCCACCTGTTATCAATTTCGATATCTCTGTTTTGGTTGTTAAGCTTAACTGTAACAGTCGCTGTGAAGCCCCCATTTTCAGGTTTCCATCTTCTGCATAAAGGGTAACCGTCGTTGGCTTATTGTGTCTCATCAATGAACTGTCGTGGATAGTTCTTAGTACACTTGCCATCTTTCATGCACGGTGCCTTATGGTTTAAAGGTCCGCACGGCCCCTGGATCATGTTCTTCGAATAGCAGTGGATCCTGTTGAAGATCTGGCAGCTCAGCAGAAATTATATCATATATTTCAGTCGGTCGGATTTTTTCTTTAAGCCATACCAATATGTGTGCATGTGGAAGACCTCACTTTCTGCCATTCGACCGAATACATCCAACAGCGGGTTTCTCCAAAGATATGGCTTTTCGTAATAACATCAGTAAATTTGATTATTTTTGCTTAAATACTCTCGCTGTTAAATCATGACGATCAATCGGTGATTGGCCTTCCAAAAGCTCAACTGTAATCTCTGGCCACTTAGGGTTTCACGTAATGGTTACAAAAAGCAAGTAACAGGTGGGGTTCTTGAATATGCTCAAGAAGTGATACAGCTCTGTTGTAAATTTGACCCTGAACCTTAAAAGTAGGCATGAATCCACCTTCTTGAACTATTAATGATGCGCCAAACGATGTCATTTGGAAGCTTAAATTGTATGCCCTTATATTTTTTAGGAAATGTTTGGAATCTGCTCTGTTACCATACAAGTAAGATAACAGTGGTTCTGGAGGCTCTTTAAGTGGCGGCAGCTTCACTTTTCCATTAGAGCAACCAATTCCTGGTGGTTCCGATTTATATTTCTTTGCCTGACAATGGTTACATACGACATCCATCCTTCCTATTAGGACTTTAGGGTGATTACAGTAATCGTATTCAGAATTGTAATTAAATGCCGCTAATTTTAAATCATAATGTCGATTCGCCACCCTTAATTCTTCCGTTCTACATCGAACTCGTTGAACACGTAGCTCTCTTTCCTCCGAAGTTTCCCTTGCACTTGACGTTGAAGCTTGAATACCTTCCTTCTGTATACGAAGCTCTCTTTCCTCCGAAGTTTCCCATGCCCTTCACGTTGCAGCTCGCATACCCTCTTGCTACAGACGAAGCTCCTGTTGCTCAGGTGTCCCTGACGCTCGGATAGTATTTTGTCTCTTAGCTGCAGGGTTTCTCTGACCAATGCTCTTTCTTTTCTTTGGTGGCATTACGATAGGTATCAATTAATATGGTTCCTTCGAACGATTATTAAATAGCACAACACAGACAAATCGTATGCTTTTTGGTTTGATGATTCGAGTTGGAATTAAGCTGTAATAGGTTGTGCACTGTTCAAACACACACACACACAGACACACACACACACACACACACACACACACACACACAAAGGAAAACACACATTTCCCAATCGTCTGAACGCTTCTTAGGGAGCTGAAGGAAGACACGTGTATATCCTTTGCCTCATCGAGAGAGACTGCCCTATCTATATCGTCTATTATATCCATTTCCTGTTCATTATAAATAATTCTTGGAAACGAATGTTCTGTCATTGCATCATCATTTTCTGTTCATTGTTATAATTCTTTGAAAAGAACTTTCTATCATTGCATCATCTTTTTATGTTCATTGTTATAATTCCTTGAAAAGAACTTTCTATTATTGCATCATCATTTTATGCTCATTGTTATTGGTGAATTGCGGGTTGATGCCATTGTTGATGCGAACACGACGGGCCTATTGTTGCACAAACTTTGCCTTGCATTGTTGGTCATGAAATATTTCTCATTAATATGCCCTGCCATGAATATCGATTTTTTATCGAAAATTATTATTTTTCCGAAATCTGAGGTAGACAGTGACCTTCCTCATGCTTTGAAGGTCAAGTATGCAAAATTTCATCAAGAATGGAATAATACTGCAGATTTGCAAACAGAACAAACCACAAACATACTAACCTACAAACAACAAACAAACAAATAAACAAACCTACAAACGTCGATATTTATATATATGCTAGCAAAGTTACCCGGCGTTGCCCGGGTTAATTACACTTTTAGGTAAAGAGAACAATCTCAAAAAATTAAATTATAACTCCCAATTGATTAAATAATAACTCAATACAACACAGAGCAAAGGGATTATCCAGTCTACTAAAAATACGAAAAAAAGTCTAGCTTATATATAGGGACTTTATCAAAACTCTTCTTAACTTGCGTCACTGCTGTGGAGCATCAACAGATACTTGCTTTTGACGTAGAATCTCCTGTTCTTTTCAAAACTCTCATTGTTCAGATCTTTCAAACGCCCGTTTAGCTTTTTCTGTTTTAGTTGCAGAGTTTCTCTGACCAATATTCGTACTTTCTCTTTCCTTTCCAGGCACATAAATTTTTGCCAGTCGTTGGACGTTTGATAGGGAGCTCAAGAGAGACACGCATGACACGATTGCCTCATCAATAGACGCTGCGTTTCCTTGCATTTTTCCAAAATCTTGTTCTATCACTGCATCATCACTTTCTGGTAATTATCTATAATTCATGGAAACGAACGTTCAGTCATCGAATAATCAGCATCTCAATTTCCAAAATATACACTTTCACACAGAATATATTCAAAATGTGTTTTAGAAAATGGTTGGATCTGATGTGCTAACAAACAAGCTAGGCGATAGCCCTGGCGTGGCTCGGAATTTATTTTTTGGATTAAGTTTTGAAATATCTTAAAAATAAACACATTTAAACGCTTAGAATTAATACAATAAAAGTTCTTGAAGATTTGAAAAAAAATTTTAAAGGCTGACAATGGATGGATCTCTGCAACGATGCCACTGCTAGTCTAAATAATTTCTTACTCACGTAATCTTACTTTAGATGAACACTTTATGTTGTTGCAATTCTCACTCTTTTCTCGATGTCTTGAATCAAAACTTGGCCATTAATCACCTTGTGTAGACTAGCAGTTGCTGATTCTTCTATTTACTTCTTTATCATTTGCTCAATACAGCACGGAGCTAAAGAAGTGCTTCCTCTGTTGTCTTTCCAGTCTTTCTCAATAGTCTGCTAACTCTCCATTATCTCCAGTTACTGATCATTTTTGTAGATTTCCAAGAAATTGTCAAGTATTGTTGGTCGTGCATATATATTGTTGATACCTATTGCTGCACAAACGTTTCCTTGCATTGTTGGTCATGAGATATATATTGTTGGTCCGTGAGTGTCTGTGAATTGCGTGTTGATACCATTGTTGATAATTATTGTTGCACAAACTTTGACTTGCATTGTTCGTCATGAGATATTTCTCATTGATATGCCCTGCCATAACAATAAATATCGATTTTTTTATCGATAATTCTAATTTTTCCGGAATCTGAGGTAGACAGTGACCTTCCTCATTGTTTGAAGGTCAAATATGCAAAATTTCATCAAGATCGGAATAAAACTGTAGATTTTTATAAAAAACAAAAACTCACAAACAAACCACAAACAACCTTCTTTATATATATATAGAAGACTAGCAGAGGATCCGGCGTTGTCCGGGATAATTACGCTTGTAGGTAAACAGAACAACCCTCAATATAGCACAGAGTTAAAGGAGTGCTTCCTCTATCGTCTTTCACTCTTTCTTAATAGTCTGCTAACTCATTATCTCCAGTTACTGATCATTTTTTAAGATTTTCAAGAAATTGTTAACTACTAAGAATTCTCTTTTCTCAGAAAAGCCTGAATAACAGGAATTCTGTGCATTGAATTCTATATTGCACAAACTTTGCTTTGCATTGTTGATCATGAGACATATATTGTTGATCCTTGCAAAGTGTTGGTGCATTGCGTGTTGACACCATTGTTTGGTGGTCTGAAGAAGACATTTTGTCCCGTTTCTCGGAAACCTCTCGTTAGATTGGGTTCAAATTTACCAGGCCTGTAGATCTCTAAGTACCTTATAAATCTCCGAATTTCATTATGTAGGTGAGTCGGTTCTCTAGATATCCGCGTTTGTCGTTATTCCATTAATGAACAGAGCTCGTTCGTTACACGACCACAGCCGAATTTTGGCTATGTCCGAATCGACGCAAAACCGGGGTAGAAAGACGCGGGCTAGTAGGGTATAAGTGCCCGCCAATTATTATGTAGAGTTAGGTCGTATCTCAAGAACGGCGAGTCCGATTGGACTCAAATTTGACAGGAATGTAGCCCCTTCAGGTCCTTATAAATCCCCCAAATTTCATTTATTTTGGTGCAGTGGTTTAAGACTTATTTGCGTTTGCTGTTGTTCAAGTACTGAGCAGAGCTAGTTTAGAGTAAGACCAGAGCGAAATTTTGGCTATGTCCGAATGCCGTGAAACTTGGCATAATGATGCGGCTTGAAGAGTTATATATGCCCGCGGTGTTCCAATTTTGAACGTGAACAGAGGCTCTACATAGCAACACACTTCTGAACGACCAGCCGACCTCATCGGGTTGAAGTCACCCGACCCGGTGTTTCGATATTGAGTAGGCACATCTTCGATAGTCTCCCTAAGAAAATAATTCGAACATCAACAGTCCAAAAATAAACATGCTACTTTGACAGAGGATTTGCCAGAGGTTCGCATTTCATGCCGTGTTTTGTCACTTATATGCGGCCGGGAGGTGAAGCCCATTCCCGGGCTATGAAGTGGCTACTTTTGTGTTCGGAGCAAGTGTAGATGGTCCGGTGCTATATACATAGGGAGCATCGTGGAGGCGCGTGGAGAGAACAGCATTCTATTTTTATGTATTGATCGTTATTATCGTTGCAATAGGGCAGAAAATAAATAAGCAAAATTCCTGGGACCTTTAGTCTGACATCTTCAGACTAGTTCCCTGAATTGGAGGATGAAGTGCGCTATGACTTACACTCTCTCGTTCTTTCATGGGTGGTGTCCACTTGCAAGAAGCCATCCCACAGGTGAACGCTGGGATTCACCCGGGTATAGAAGTCTGGTTTCGCAGGCTTTGTTGACGGCCTGATCCTGGCAGCATATAGGCTGGATTCCTTATAGCAATCGTATCGACCGGCGGTTGTCACAGAATTATTCCCGGGATCGCCTGAGACACTATAGGACGAACGTAAAGGTTATGATTCCTATTTTAATGAAGAGAGGCATGTCGATGGAGCTACCTAAAGCCCGATGAAGGGATTTGAGGTTCGTGCTTCAAGTTTGCGGTAGAACGTCTTTGTACCCCACTGCAACGTCAATTCTGACCGGTGGAGAATGGATGCTCTTGATTCGGTGACAGATTCGAGTGAGCCTTCCACAGGAAGCTGCCCGACATCATACCACTGAGAGCATGTGGCTGACGAAAAGCAGAATTGGTTAAGTGGAATAAAGATTAAACAGGCGCCGATGGATATGTCGCCCGTCCGTGGTGCTATGGTGAGCTCTGCGGAGATTAGCGCCATTTTAAAAAATTGATTGGCCGAGGGTGTCTGCGTCGTGGACGTGGCGTTGGATGCTACTTGGCCAGTTGAAGAGTGGTTTGTAAGATACCTGGTTGATGCTGCCAGTAGTCATATGCTTGTCTCAAAGCTTAAGTTCTGCATGTCTAACTGCATACCGCATTAAGATGAAACCGCGAATGGCTCATTAAATCAGTTATGGTTCCTTAGATCGTACCACCCAACTTGGATAATTGTGGTAATTCTAGAGCTAATACATGCCGAAAAGCTTCGACCTTCGGGGACGAGCACTTTTTTAAGAACAAGACCAATACGGATCGGAAATGATCCGTTCCTGTTGGATAACTTCCAAATGGCTGTAAAGATATAAAGATAAACAAAGAAAAAAAATGTGGATAAATATGATGTAACATAAATAAAAAACTCTTTTTCCACAACAAAAATAGATTGAAAAGATACAACCTTACAAGCTGGAGAATTCTTTCAATAGCAATTGCTACCATCATTCAGCAATCAGGAGTCCTGACTCCGAAGATCTGACGAGTGAACTTCCAAATGGCTGCCTTATCAACTCTCAATGGTAGTTATGCACCTACCATGGTCATAACGGGTAATGGGGAGTCAGGGTTTGATTCTGGAGAGGGAGCCTGAGAAATAGCTACCACATCCAAGGAAGGCAGCAGGCACGCAAATTACCCACTCCCGGCACGGGGAGGTAGCGACGAAAAATAACAATACGGGACTCTTCCAAAGCCCCATAATTTGAATGAGTACACTTTAAACCCTTTAACGAGGATCTATTCGAGGGCAAGTCTGGTGCCAGCAGCTGTGGTAATTCCAGCTCTAATAGCATATATTATAGTTGTTGCGGTTAAAAGCTCGTAGTTGTATCTCAGTGCCCGTCTGGCAGTCTGCGTTCATGCGGTTTCACTGCCGGTGCCAGAGCCATCCTGCAGGCAGTCCCTAGGTGCTCTTCGTTGAGTGTCTTGGGTGACCGGAATGCTTACTTTGAACAAATTAGAGTCCAAGCAGGCGTATCCCAACCGCATAGACCACAATGGAATAATGAATAGGACCTCGGTTCTATTTTGTTGATTTTTTGGAACCTGAGATAATGATTAATAGGGACAGGTTGGGGTCATACGTACTGCGATGCTATAGGTGAAATTCTTGGACCGTCGCAAGACGAACTAAAGGGAAAGTATTTGGCAAGAATGTTTTCATTAATTAAGATCAGATACCTCCTTAGTTCTAGCAATAAACGATGCCAACCAGCGATCCGCCGAAATTTCTCTGATGACTCGGCGGGTAGCTTCTGGGAAACCAAAGTGTTTGGGTTCCAGGGGAAGTATGGTTGCAAAGCTAAAACTTAAAGGAATTGATGGAAGGACGCCACCAGGAGTGGAGCCTGCGGCTTAATTTTACTCAACACGGGAAAACTCACGCGGCCTGTACACCAGAAGGGGTGAGTCATAAGCTCAATGCGGCTTAGGTGGGTGGTGAATGGTCGTTCTTATTTGGTGGAGGCATTTGTCTGGTTAATTCCGATAACGAATGAGACTCTAGCCTGCTAAATAGTGGTCTGATCTTGAAGTTGTGGTTTTCCCTTGAAACCCTTCTGGAGCTGGAGTGTGGTGATGAGGGGTCACTGCTTTGCTTCTGTCGGATGATCGCTTCTTAGAGGGATCAGCGGTGCCCAGCCGCACGAGCTTGAGCAGTAACAGGTCTGTGATGCCTTTAGATGTCCGGGGCCGCACGCGTGCTACATAGAAGGCATCAGCGTGTGCTTTACCCTGCTCCGATAGGGGTGGGTAACACATTGCACTGCCTTCGTGATAGAGATTGGTGCTTGGAACTGTTCCCCATGAACGAGGAATTCCCAGTAGGCGAGGGTCATAAGCTCGCATTGATTATATCCCTGCCCTTTGTACACGCCACCCGTCGCTACTACCGACCAAATGATTTAGTGATGTCTTCAGACTGGTGGACTGCCGTAACTTCTGGGTCGTGGCAGATTACCGGGAAGATGACCGAACTTGACCATTTAGAGGACGTAAAATTCGTAACAAGGTTTCTGTAGGTGACCTCAGAAATTTCTCTAATTTACCGAGAGATTTTACTTGTAATTCATTTTTTCCAAATTACTTATTTCTTTTCATCATCGTATCACCCAAGGATAATAGAAAAGCACAAACAAGAATAAACTTACACAAGAGCTTCTGTCAATAGGGACAGAAGTTCACACATAAGATTAAAAAGTGGACGAGCCTTGAGAAGGATCATTATTGTGAGATTTATTAAAATCCCGAACCCGTACACCGCTTCTGACAGTTATGGTAAAACGGTTAACAGTAGGAGCACACTGCGTAGCAGGTTGAAATCTCAAAGTCTAAATGCCTGCGTTCTGCTGGGTTTCTGGTGGCAAGTCTCTTCAGGCTGTGACGGCAAGTTTCTACTGCCCTGGTAGTTGACTACACTTCCAGGTGATTCGATGAATTTTGGTTTGTGGGCTGGCTCATAGGCTGGCCGCAATCTACCCTATTTTTTTTCCGTAGCTAACAGGTACCTATCCCGATGACTACGTCGCCTTACCGTACACGGATACCTTTCGCATCGCCCGGCGAAAGTAATTCTGTGCCTCGGATGGCCAACTTCTAAGGAGGAGGGAGCCGACTCATGGACGGAAGGTGAACAAAGGGCTTTCGCATGTAATTTCTGAAAGTTGCTTCTGTCTTTGTCTGCGAGAGAATCACATTTCGTGGGACAGTCACAGGCCTAATTCCTTACTGGGAGGCCGAAGCATTGCCATGGGTACGGAAAGAGGTTTAAAGAGTCTCACTCTTGCAAACAAAGTTCGGTTTGGAAGGACACGGAAAAGTTCCCGCCAAAAGAAGGGCGACTGCTAAAACCCCATCCACTTTTGACTAATGCTTACATCTGAAATTATGGCTGGGAAAAGCATCTGGTGGAAAGACAGCGGGCTGTAGTCGTTACCTTTGGTGGGAAACTGTCTGGCACGCGCCTTCTTGAGTGTCGGTCTGGAGACGGGGCCGCCCGGTTGACTTTTTATATTACCTACTGTATCCTAATGAATTATACCAGTCTTTCTCTTGAGAATCTTCTTGTACGACTTAAATCGATCATTGTCTGTAAACAATGCAAAAGTCCAGGTACCTGCGTTCTGCTGGGGGCCTAGCGCCAGTTGTCAGGTTTGGCTGTGTCAGCGAGTCCCTACCACCCTGGTAGGGGCTTGACTCTGGGTGATCCGATGAAGTTTGGTTTGTGGACTGGCTCCTAGGCTGGTTGCATTCTGCGCTATTATTTTTTGGTAGTAAACGGGTACCTATCCTGATGACCACGTCGTCCTTGCCTATACACGGATGCCTTTTGCTTCACCTGGCAAAAGTGTGTCTGGGTGTGGAGAGGCGACTGCCAATTCTCCCATAACATGAGTGCATCCTCTGCTAATGCGGAGAGTGCCGACTCGTAAGCGGAACGGTGGGCAAAGGGCTTTTGCAGAGTTTCATGTTTTTTGGGACCGCCACGGGGCTGATTCATTACTGGTAGGCCGAAGCATTGCCATCTGGTATGGAAAGAGGTTTAAAGAGCTTCACTTGCAAAAAACGTCCCGAAAGGTTCCCGACAACAGAAAGGCGACTGATAAAACCCCAGCCACTTTTGGCTAGCACCTACGTCTAAAATTATGGCTGGGAAAAGCGTCTGGTGGAAAGACAGCGGGCTGTAGTCGTTACGTTCGGTGGAAAACCTTCTGGCACGTGCCTTCTTCGGATCGCCTGGTTCTATTTTCATTTCTGGGCACGAATTACAAAGCCGAGAGGATTCCCGTGGCCGGTTGGAATCTTAATGAACGATATTTTAGCTCGACCCGTGCAAGGCACTTGTGCTTTAGTAATGGGTCGTGAACGAACGAGACTTAAATATATTTTTTTACAACTCACAGTGATGGATCACTCGGCTCGTGGGTCGATGAAGAACGCAGCCAACTGCGTGAAGTAATCTGAATTGCAGGATACATCGAACATCAACATTTCAAACGCACATTGCGGCCCCAGGTTTCTCCCGAGGCCACGCCTATCTGAAAGTCTGAATTTTTACTCGCGGTTCTGACATATAAATCCATGAAGACCCTGCATCTCGTTGGAGAACGTCTCATCCTCTACCCGAGATAGAGATGCCTCTAGCTAAATACGGCCTAAAAATTGGTGGCTGGCTCAAGGATGAGAGAGTGTTTGAATGCTGCAGAATAGTAGAGGATGGCGGGGCTCCAGAAATGGCGTTTCAGCCTGATTCTTAGTCCGTCTGCGGTCATCATGTAATCTCTTAGCTTCTTGAGCTCCCGTCCGCGCACACATTGTTGTGCGTTCTGAAGGGTGCGGGGTTTTTGGGGCAAGGGAAAAGGAGGCAGCCTCTTGCACATCAATGCAGTCACTAGAAATCAACTCGACCTCAGATCAGACGAGATAACCCGCTGAATTTAAGCATATAAGTAAGCGGAGGAAAAGATACTAACGAGGATTCCCCTAGTAACAGCGAGTGTACGGGGAAGAGCCCATCGCCGAAGCCCTCATCTGAAGTGGATGACTGGCAATGTGATATTTGGGAGGAGCCTCTCCCAGCAGATCCTGTAAGTCTAAGTCCCCCTGAATGGAGCCACTACCCACGGCAGGTGCAAGGCCCGGAGCTGATGAAATGTGATTTCTGCCCAGTGCTCTGAATGTCAAAGTATGAATGTAGTTAAGCATATGATCTAACATCTTTCAAATGTGAAAATCAAAAAATGAAAAGATGAAAAACGTTGATGAAAAACGTTGAATGACTGTGGAAAGCGACATAATAACAGAAGAAACACCTCCTATCCACAAAATATTTTTACTGGACATATACGTATTTCGAACCCTTTGGGTTCATTATTCAATGTCAAAGGAATAATCGATACAAATCGTAAAACATATATTTATAGGGAACAGGTTACCGGTCTTCCAATCACTGCTACCTCACAAAAAGGACAGCCAATGAAGAACGAGGGAACCTCTTCTTACAAAAGCGCGGACTTAGGAGAAATACCCAGGCCGCCAAACAATGCAAGACACAAAAAGCGATAATAAAATCTATACAAAACAAAAAATCGGAAAAATGGACAACACCTCACACATTATACAAAACCAAAATCAACAATTAGACAGCTTCAATGATTTAATTAAATTTGAATCCCCTATGGGGCCCGTGTCTCCATTCAGTATTGAGTCTGGGTTCCAGTGTTTCAAAAGCATCGAGTGCGTTTCTGTTTCTCACGTGTCTAACTAGTCTGCAGTCCTTCAGTAAAATATCGTGTCCTGTATCCAGCATGTGCTTGTCACAGCTGATTATCTCTTGGTTATCTTATTATCTTTTAAATGTGGTGAATACCCATTTGGCAAAACACCGTTGCTTAACTTCCCTGTGCGGAAGGGGAGGGGTGTTTTCAACGTGGTATGGCCGTGAGCTAATAGTATAGGGGCGAAAAGCCATAGAGATAGATGAGCGCTAACGGAAAAAATCTTCCAAGGTCAGCGAAAATCTCGCCCTCTCTAAATGTCCTGAAACGCCTGCAAACCGATTCTGGCCTTTGACAGATCCTTTTTGGGGAAATGGACTCTTAAGCCTATAAAGGGGTTAGGCTTAGCTGTGCTGCCGTCATGCTACCATGTTGCTATCGCCGCCAGCAAACGAAAAACGGAGCCTGTGCTGCGGCGAGAGGCGATTTCGACAGAGCTGCTAGCCGTTGGAGCGGACGAAGTATAAAAAGAACTCCTTACTCCTACACGTTCGTTTCCGAGCGATCTGGACAGAAGACAGCAGCATGCCTTCCCTCCCAAGCTGGCAGGTTCTCTGCCAGTGCAACTGTTTCGTTTTTTCACCTTTCCATCCACGTTTTCTCTCAAATACCTTTATCCTGCCACTGCCGCCATTAAGGAAAAACGGCCGTCCGCCAGTTGGCACCACCTTTATGAGCCTGCCTGCTGGAAAGCGTTCGCTTCTCTCATGGCCTGGATACTCATGTTGTCCGCACAAATGCTGTACCATAGGGGACGCAATGGTACAGCATCTCATCAGATAAGCGAGTTTGGCACTTCAGAATTTGAAGGAAACAATGATTTGGAAGCGTCAACGAAGATGGTCTCATTAAATGCAGGTGGTTTTTTGTTTTTTCATTTAAATTTAAATTTTCCTTTTCCGTCTCCTTTTCTCCGATATTTTAATATCAAATTTGTTTTTCAGCAAAAAGCCGGCCTGGAGACGGATTTTTTCCATACAGCATACTGGGAAAAACATTTATAAGGTAAGTACATATGTATATTAGAATATACCACCTGACTGTTTTTAAAGAGACCTGCCCTCGCATTCGAACAACACAAAGGACATAGATGGTAGGTAGGTAGGCAGGTAGGTAGGTAGGCAGGTAGGTAGGTAGGTAGGAAGATAGGTAGGTAGGTAATTAAGGAAGTAGATAGATAGATAGATACATAGATAGGTAGATAGATAGATAGGCAGATTGGTAGGCAGGTAGGTAGGTAGATAGGTAGGTGGGTAGGTAGGTAGGTAGGTAGGTTGATAGATATACAGAGTGATTCAAAACTAAACGTACGAACTTTAGGGGAGCTAGTATAGGTGATTCTAAGTTTAGAAAAAATATTCAGATGAACATGGGGCGAATTTGAACGATAACTGTGAGATGAACAGAAACATAAAACAAAAATACCGCCACCAAGATCAAAAAGTTAATAACTCAGGTTCTACAACATCTAGAATGATGATATTTGAGGAAATAATAGGGTACATAAAACTGTGTACACCGCTCAAACTCGATGCAATTCCAACCTATAGTTTCCGGAATGAGTAATTCGGAAACTGCTCGTTGGAATTGGATCAAATTTTAATGCTATACATGGTTTTATGGACCCTGTTATTGCCCCAAATTTCATTATCCTGGGTGCTATAGAACCCGAGTTATTAATTTGTTGATTTTGGTGGTGGCATTTTTATTTCTGTTCAAATTCGGACCCACGTTCATATGAACTTTTTTGCTTAGAATCACCCATACTATCTCTACTACCCCTTAACGTTTGTACGTTGAGTGTTGAATCACCCTATATAAATAGATAGGGTGATACAGTATGTAGTTTGATAAATATTCAGTTAAGAATAGAGAGACATATGGGGAGGCAACGAATTAGGCAAGGGGGAGAGAGAGAGAGAGAGAGACAGACAGAGAGACATACACACAAGTAAGACAATAACATCGTCAGATTTTTTTTGCTTTGGAGACCGACTCTACCAGACAGAAGTTGGCAGTACGTCCCTTTCGAGCCGTGCTTCGGCTGGCTTTAAACAATCGCCTTTGAAGCGAGGTTCTACACGGACCGCTCACATTTGAGGAGGGCGATTTTAAAAGAGGGGACTGGAAATCTACTGGAAATTTTCATGAAGGTTAGTTAGTTTAACGATTTTTATTTCCTTCACCCCTTACAGTAGTTTCCCGAGGCCGTTTGTCCACTCCAAAATGGAAATGTCCGTTTCTTTCCGCCTCGGAGAGATTTACAATGTCCGGTAAGCGTCCAAAAAACGTAAAAATGGAAGCTCACAGCACCTGGGATTCCCACGCGGTCTCCCATCGAAGTACTAACCAGGCCCAACTTTTGCGCAACTAGGTTTTCGCTCCGTAGAAAGTGTTCATTTACTTGGGAAGCTTTCGTCATAATCATCTAATAATTGCATATCGGTTTTATAAGTGCTGTGGGAGACGTTTGAAACCATCGGGGTCCCTGGACCCGCCACCGTTTGCTTGATCCTGGACTGTTCTATTCGTTCAGGGTTACTTACTATAATTTTCTCGTTTCATGTATAACAAAGCCTGGCTGCTTCGGCAGCCTGGGCTGCGTCAGTTTGAATTGTTAGAACCCTCATTGTTGCCGCATCATATTACAACAATCCCTATATAATTTCACTAAAAAGAAACCTTCGTTTAATTTTTTAAGTTAAAACTTTTTTTTGTATGGCTGTGAATGGCCCCAATTACGACGTTTGTGTAAGATGTACTTCAGAAAGTGAATTAAGTCCTGGTATTTTGATCAACTGCATCTACGATTTATTGAAAAATGATGACTCCATTGAGGCCTTAGAATACCATGGACATAACCAGTTTTCAGTTCTATTAAAAGACGTTAACCTCGCTGCAACTTTACTGCGTAGAAAACAGTTTATATGTGGGGACTCTGTCGTAAAAGTTTCGCCAGCCCGCGGAAAGATTATCGTTTTCACTGTGAGAGGGCTGTGGTTGGGAACCCCCGTGGCAGCCGTAGTTGAAGAGATGAAAAAATTTGGAAGTGTATTAGACGCACACGTAGACACTTATGCTGGCGCCCCAAGGGTGCGTGTGAACGTTTTCCGGATCAAAGTCCAAGTGCGTCATCCTATTCCGGATTTTATTACTGTGTGGGGGTATAAAGGTCACCTCTATTACCCCGGCATGATACGAAAGTGTTTCCGTTGTGGAAACACTTCTCATCTAATCGCCGATTGTACCGCATGTGCCTGTTCGAACTGTGGCAGATTCGATCACGCTTCAGAAGACTGTTCCAGAAACCACGTGCCCGTTAATCCCCGTCTCCTCTCGGACGTTGTGGTGGCGGCTCCATCAACGCCACGCGTCACTGCGGTTCCATCTACGTCATCGGTGTCGCGCGCTACTGACACAGGAGTTCCCGAAAATGTTTTGCTAACCCCTGCTTGCGCAATAAGCATGGATTGTGTAGAGGAGGTCGAGGTCACCACGGACCCTAATCCACCAGAATGTGCTGCAATAGATCCGGAGTCTTCTGACCCACTGCCTGCTGCGCCAGCAACAGCAGAAGTCCCTTCTGTTGTGGATGTGAACTCGGATGTATCAGATGTTGCGCGTGAGATAATTGAAGCCGTGGATTCGACAGCAGAATTCATCAGGGACCTGTCGTCTTCCCTATCACAGAATAACATCTCTAACGTTCTTCCCGAACCAATTCCTAACGACCGCGAGTTGGAGCACCCGTCAATGGTACCTCTGCCCGCATCCCCGATTGTAGCGCCTTCCACGTCCTTCTTGGAGGCTAGTGCCTTCTCCACAATGACGGATCAAAGCTCTTCAGACTTCCCGCCCCTCGAGTCGCGGCATGCAGACGTTTCACCGCTCAATCTAGTTACTACGCCTAGAAGCGCTAGAAGCAGGTCCAAAATTCGCTCGTTCGCAGGACGCTCTTTCATAACAAATGCCAGATCCCCGTCTGTTCACAGGTTTGACGATGTCTCCGTGTATATGGCATCTGGTATAACAATTTTAGTGGGATGTCAAGTCCCTCTAAAATATGTTCATCGCTGGGACGTCTCTGCTCTGAGTGATGAACAATCAACTCTTTTCAAGAAGAAAGTGTGCTGTCTTCAAAAGGTGTCTAGTCATTAACCCCTGTCCACTCCATAATGGCTTTCATAACTTTGAACGTCCCCTCGCTAAGATCTGAGCGCCTCAAAGAATAGTGGCATCTTTCCTTCTTCAACATCAGCCCCTAGATGTGGTCTTTCTTCAGGAACTGCACATATCTAGTGAGCATTTGGTGCAAACTTTCCTTAGTTTCTTGCCAAATAGTCGTTTTGTGTGCAGTGTGTTTTCTAATTGGAGTTGCGGATCGGGCATTCCTCTTCTTAATCCAGATATGCAGATCTTGAACAGTTTTAAGGACAACCAAGGTCGTCTTTTGTGGGTCGATATTGACAACTTCGCCTGATATGTGCGTATGGGCCGGTGGAATACTCTGAAAAACTAGAGTTCCTACAATCCCTGCGCCCCGCCCTACTCACAGATTCATGTATCATCATGGCTGATGATTTCAATATCGACCTGGACAAAAAAGATATGAGAAATGCCCGCTGCCGTCAAACCCTTGCAAACCTTCTGGGGAATCACCATCTTATGGACGCATGGCGGCGTTCTTATCTGCATCGTCCCGGCTTTGCTTGTTTCTCTGCGAGGAGCGTAGTAGAATTGATTTCTTTTTCTACCGCGGCCTCTCCATTATCACCAGCTCCATCGCAACATTGCCCTCTGGCTTCAGTGACCATCATACCCTACTTTGGTGCCTAACGATGCCCCCACAATTAAAGAGAGGTCGAGGCTTATGGAAAGCCAATATCACCTTGTTACAGTCTCCCGAGGTATGCAACGATTTTCGTGCTTTGTGGAACACTCTCCTCCAACGTTCGACCCGTGATTGGCAATGGTGGGGCTGGTGTAAATACCGTATTCGTCGCTGGTTCCGGTTTTGGGCTTTCCATGCTGCCGACCATAGACGCAAAAAAATACGAAGATTAGAAAACATGCTGCAAACACTACATGATTCGAACCCTCCTGGCTATTTTACTTCCTCTATTAGCCAAGTGAGGAATGAACTGGTGGCGCTGCATTTACGTAATGCAGAAATAGCTTTACGTCGTATACACCTAACCGAACGCCTGAATGAAACGCAGCTGTCTGGCCGCTATGCTTTTGGATCCAGAAACACTGGCCCTTGTCTGGATTTTGCCAACTTTATAGCGAATCATTTTCAAGGGAACGCCGATCTGCTCCCGGAAACTCTCTGGGAGTTTTTCTCGAACATCTTTACTGAACACCCGTCGGCCCCGTCGCCAGCTGATTTAGCGTCCCGTTGGCTTAGTAATTTTCCACCCCTGGACCCCAACTCAGTGGTATCGTTAAAGGAACCGCTCTCCCTGGAGGAACGGTCAGAAGCCTTAAATTCGACATCGTGTGGCGCCCATCCAGGTTGTGACGGCCTACCATATGAATGGCTAAAGCATTTCTGGCCCGAAATAGGCCCTGAATTGGTTCAAGTCCTCAACTACGGTCTGAACTCTTTGGTTTTTCCAACCTCTTTCACCAAAGGGATAATGATCCTTTTACCCAAGCGTCAAAAAATCTCCTCGTGTGACGATTTACGCCCCATCACATTAATCAACTGTGACTACAAACTGTTATGTCTGACCCTCTGTCGACGGCTTCGTACACTTCTTCCATCGTTAGTTGGCCGTGAACAGACCTGTGCCGTTCCAGGCCGTGCGGTGCAAGATAACCCCTGTCTACTCACCCACATTATGCAAGAGGCAAGCTATTGGGATCGGCCTTTGGCAGCGGCAGCTTTGGACCAGAGGAAGGCTTTGACTCTCTCCATCGGCCGCTTCTGTGGCAAGTGTGTCTGACCTCTGGTATACCCCCGCTTTTTGTGTCTTGGTTAAAATCCCTATACAGAGATGCATATGTCAACATTTTAATCCATGGAACATATACCAACCGCATCTTTCTTCGCAGAGGGGTATGTCAAGGCTGCCCACTGTCGCCCCTATTATACGTCGTTTACATCGAAACACTGATTCGCCGGTTAGTGTCTTCTCCCCAAGTGGTGGGCTTTCGTATTCCCAACTGTAAAACGTCCATATCGGTGCTTGCCTACGCAGATGACCTTACCCTGGTGTTGAGTGACGCTGCTAAAGTTTCGGCATCTGCTAACATCTTCCGCCAGTTTGCTGAAGACACCGGCTGTCAACTTCACTACCAGAAATCCATGGGTATATACAGAGGCGAGTGGACCTCTGAGGCTTTGGAAAGTTTTCCCATTTTGTGGACCAACTGCGATGTCTTGGATTTCCCCGTCTCCTTTGTTTTCTCAGTACACGACCTTGGGTGGTCGCGTCTTCTCTCTGAACTATCCGAGAAGAAGGCTGAAATTTCAGGTCGAGCTTTCTCCCTGAAGTTAAAAGCGGATATCATTCGCCGTTTCTTCGTCCCAAGATTACTTACTTGGCATCGGTTCTCCTTCCTCCTCGCTATTTTTAACACGTTTAACAAAGCTCTTTTATGACTTCCTCTGGGGGTTCGGTCACAAACACGAACCTGTAGCTAGAGTTATCATGCAAGCCCCTTTAACCAGTGGTGGACTTCATATACCGGCAATTAAACGCCTTTGCCAAGCAGCGTATCTTAGGTACTTTTTTACCTCTGCGTCGTGTCCTACTCCTCCACTGTGCTATGCTATCTACTTTTTGGGGTACTCTCTTCGTGCCCTTTTTCCTTCGTGGGCGGAAAACCGTTTTCTTCATGTGGCTCAGTTCCCCCCGTATTTTGCGGAGGAAGCTAAATTTATTCTGGAAGGACGTGATCTGGTGTCCCCTTCTCCTCCGACGAGTTTCTCCTTTCCCTGGTTTTATAGTGCATTGGAAAGCGCCTCCAGTATTACTGTTGCTGCAAATCATCTTGTTGAGGCAAAATGGGACATCATTGGCCAGGGTAGTCTCTCAGCGATGGCATGGGACTCCTCCTGGCGTTTGGCCCATGGTGCAATTTGGACTAATGCAATGTTGTATATGCGTGGTATAAAGGACTCTCCATCTTGTAATTTCTGCGGGGAGGAAGAGTCTTTGGAGCACCGGTTTTATTTATGCCCTCTCGCCAATCGTGTATGGCGTGGAGTAGAATCTCTCTTTTATGTGTCCAAGGTCGCATTAACTTTTCCTCCATCCGGTTTGCGAATCCTCTTCCCGTAAAAACACAATCAACCTTTGTTTTTGACTTTGTGGCCTCCTATATTAAACAGCTTCTCCGCCAAGCCCATAGCGAGAGGCTAAAAGGGCAGATATGGTCTTCCGGGATCATTTGGACAAAACTTTTTAATTTTGTTAGTTTCTACCTTAGAGTAGAATTTGACCGCCTATCTCTGCCTAGGTTTAAAGCCCGTTACGGTGTTCCGCCGGGTATAGTGACTATTTTGCCCCACAAGCGTGACTTTATTTTGAATTTTCCGAATAATTTGCCAGTATAATTTCAATTTGTCCTCTGAATCTGGTATCCCGTTTTTGCATCTTTACAAATGGTCCTTTGAAGTACATCTTTCGCGCCCGCCCTTTTGGTGGTAGTCTTTTGATATATATCTTAACTTAAATATATATGTGTAAAAAAAAAAAAAAGAAAAAAAAAACACGTTGAAAACCCCCCTAGTTTGTTCCGAATAATGGAATAAAATCTTATGTGGATAGAAATAGTTAAGTAATAAACTAGAGGATACTCTTTTACCACAACAAGGCAACAAGAAACGAAAAAATAATAAATGAAAAATAAGGCAAAAAATATTATGATCCAAAGGAACAAGGATTCTTTGTCCTTTAACGTGTTTAGGAAACCTTCTAATGGCATGAATTACATTCCGATTGATTCCAATCACCCTTGGAATCAGAAGCTCTCTAGTTTCATTTTTATGATTGATAGAGCTATTAACCTTCCCATGAGTGCAACTAATTTCACTAAAGAAGTTGGTTTAATCAAAAAGATAGCTGTGAAAAATGGATACAGCTCCAGAACCATTTCGGATCTAGTTAGGAAAAGAAAGTATAAAAAGTTTATTACAGATATTTCCACCTTGAACAGTACAAAGGACAAAGAAAGAACTGTTTCAGTACCATATAACCATGCCCTGATAAAAGGCCTTAACTCGATTTTCAAACCGTTCCATATCTCTTTAGCTTTTAGCAACCCCAACCAGTTGAGACATCTTCTTATCAACCCTAAGGACCACATTCCACATGTACAGAAATCCGGGATCTACGAGGCCAGGTGCTCGCAATGCCCTATGGTGTAGAAGGGTCAGACTTCCAGGAACTTAGCCACCAGATTCAAGGAGCATATGCAGCATAGACGTTTTGGCAGAAGCAACCAGTCCGCAATAGCCAAGCACTCTCTGGACACGGGACAAGATTTTTCATTAGAAAATTTAAAACTTGTACAATCTGTCAATAGAAAGCACCTACTAGATGCTTTTGAAAGCCTTGCCATAAACAAAACCGACAAAAACCGGTTATTAAATCTTGATAAGGGTCCCATTGGTGACTCTGCATTGATTCAGTGGGTGACTCAGCTTCCCAATCGATGAACTGCCACCTTCCACGTTTCTCTTGATTGGTTGTTCTCCGTTCTTGTTCACTATTTAAGACTCGATAAACCTTCCCAAGTTATCGTATCACCTACGCTGAGGACGATCAGGACGATCAAAACGGACTAGCTCTTCAAGGTATCACTCTACTCTCTTTTCAGGTATCATTTCATTATTTTCATTTCACGGTGCGCCCTTTTCAGGGCGATATTCACCTTCTGTTACGTCTTATGTGCTGGTCCCTGGCGTTGGAATTAATATTCCCGTAAACCAGTACATCAAGACACTCATTATCCTTCTGGGTCCCTGGCGTTGGGATTAATTTCCTCGCAAACCTAACTAAGGACATTTTCTCATATCATCTATTATTATTCTAATCATTCACGAGCGGGTCCCTGGCGTAGAATTAATTTTCTCGCAAACCTGACTTGTTCTTTTTTCTTAGAGCTAGGTGCGTCCTTCTTAGGACGGCTTTTTTAGCACACACCTAGCTACGAGGTTACTTCCCCCCCCCCTAGCTCTATACATTTATATATGATGGCTTCGTCTAAATTAACCAAGCTGAAGTCGGCTAAAGAGCATTTGCTAGTGGCGGATGGTAAAACTGTGTCCTGCGAAAAGGCCTACCGGGATGCCTGCTTGGATGCTAGGTTTGCTGCTTTTGACCTAGTGTTCAACGAAATGTTAGAAGCCCTCCGGGATGAAATAAACGCTAAGTATAGTGCACTGGAGGAAAAATTCGAATCCCTACACAAAAGTTTTGAGAAGTTCGAAGGTATCAATAACGAAATTAAGGACTCTCGTAGAGATGTTATTGACAAGATTGACTCTCGGAAGCCTTTGGGAAATGCTCCGGGACTCCGAAGGCAAGTAACTCCACGGAAGATAATCCAGTTGATAGCAGCAAGGTAAGTAATGTCTTAAAAACTATTTCCTCTTCTAATAGTATGGAGTCTATGGATATAATAGAAAATAGTGACTGTTCGACAATCGGTGGCTGTAAGAGAAGTCACTCTGACGGAACTGATGAAGAAGTGGACGACAGTCCCTGGATTGGTGTCACTAATAATAAATTCAGAAAAGGCACGAGGATCGATAACCTAAAGACCGTCTCCAGTATAAATGAAGAAGTCGTCAGCGCGACTAGAATGAGGAATCCGAAGAATGTACAAGGTCGCTCGGCTAATAAAGACCATAGGTTCACGAAGAGGTATGTACCGCCAATTATCGTGCGGACTCATGGCGTCCCGTTTAAGACGATTTTAACTGAGCTCGAGAAGCATGTTCCAGTCGAAAAGATCGCCGTTCATACGGGCAGAGCTGAAACCATCAAGGTTAAATGTGAAGATGAAGAAACACACAACAGGTTAGTCTCTGGCATTAAATCTGATAATATTTTAAAAATTCTGCATCATCGACTGAAGTCGGAGAAGGTCTTGAAATACGTAATTCGTAATGTGGATGTTACGTATGACCTCGATGACTTCCAAGAAGACCTAAAAAGAACCAACTACTTCCCGGAAAAAGTTATTCGATTGAGGAAAGCCAAAGGATCCATTGATATGCCAATGGTTTTGGTTCTACTCCCGAACACCGAACACAACCAATCATTGAAAAACGTAACACGTATTGGGCCGCTGGCAGTTTCAGTGGAGGCCTTTCGAGGGAACAAGAAGCCACTACAGTGTTACAACTGCCTGCGCTTCGGACACGTATCCATGGGCTGCACGGAAGATCCTCGTTGTAATAAATGTGCTGAGGGGCACCAGTCAAGAGATTGCCCCCAGATCAAAGGACAAGACCTCCCAAAGTGCATCAGATGTGGTGGACAGCACACATCAAGCTACACGAAATGTCCAAAGTACCCCCAGGTTCAAAGGATGTCTAGTTCTAAAGTGACAGCAGGCAAATCCTATGCTGCCGCTGTGTCTATGCCGGAAGATAAAGGCCTCAACATCAACGACCTACCAGGTATGTATAAGCAATTAGGACGTATCTTTAATCTGTTTTCTAATCTAGGCAAAAGTTACCCACAGTTGAGTGGGCTCCTTACGACCAACTAATTTTAGTATGGCTGCACAACGTTATACTGTAATCAACAAAGGTGAACTTCGGTGCGTGATATGGAACGCTAGGGGCATTCCCCGAAAGCGTATCGAGTTTCACAACTTTCTGATAAATCACGAAATTGACGTGGCTTTCCTCTGTGAAACTCACCTCAAACCAAGCCAAGACTTCAAGCTACCTGGCGATTGTGTGTACCGTAAGGATCGAACGGCTTCAAATGCTGCAAGATGTGCGTCTGGGGGCGCTGCGATCATCATTAATAGGGGAATTCAACACCAAGAATTAGTATCCAAGTCTTATGCAGGTATGGAATCAGCCTCCATCATTATCAATGACGTCTCCTGTGGTGAAGTGAAGTTCGTAGCGCTCTACAATTCACCTAAACATTATCTTGACATTTGCGAGCTTGATGACTCTTCAGTGGTGACACTCCAGTCGTCCTGGCTGGTGACCTAAATGCCAAGCATCCAAGCTGGAACTCCAGAACGCAGAATTACAACGGCATGATTCTCTATAGGTACATACAAGGTAGAGATGATATCATCGCTGCTGGACCTGTGGAGGACACCTACTACTGCGACCACTCCCCTAGTAGTGACGTTTTGGACATCTCGCTCTTGAAGGGTTTCTTCAAACCGTACAATATCTTCACGATTGATGACCTTTCTTCTGACCACAAGCCTGTGGCGTTGTACTTTGACAATGTTGACATAAATTTCCGAGAGGAACTCGTACATCATCAAGACTGGAAGCTCTACAAAGATATTCTTAAGGACTATGGCTACCATCCCGACGTTGTTTACTGTACTGAGGACATCGATCAACTTGTTGATGACATCACCAGATGTATTAACAGTGCCATAGAAGTCAGTAAGTATCCATCAGAGAAAAAACCTTCTCATCGAATCCAACTCTCTCCTGGAATCCAACGCCTAATTGCTGAAAGAAACAGGACCCGTAGACTTTGGCAACGCTATCGTGAACCTTGGCTCAAAACCAAGTACAACAGGTTACTGCGAAGAGTTCAAGAGGAGATAAAAGAACTTCGCGACGCTAGATGGAATGAAAAACTTAAAAGCTTGTCGGCTCGCGACAATTTCATTTGGAGTATGGTTAGAGCTTTACAGAAGAAGAAGAATGTTATGCTTCCTCCACTCCGTACACCACAAGGTAACTATGTGCAAACTGATCAGGACAAGGCCCAAGTCATTGCAGATTCACTGGAACTGCAGTTTGTTACTCCTATCAACGATAAGCCCGAGAGCCAAATCATGTCTCGGCGTGTGGAAGAAGGTATTTACAACTTTGATGAAGTCCCGAAGCATTTTACGAAGTACAACATCGAGGCTGGTGAGATCGCCAACATCATAAATAAACTGAAAAAGAAGAAGGCTCCAGGAAAAGACAAGGTGAGTAATAACGCCCTTATGAATTTCCCAAAGAACTTTATTGAATTTTTCACCAATATCATTAGCGACTGGTGGAAATTTTCTTACTTCCCTGTGGCTTGGAAGAAATCTATTGTGTTGAGTATCCCAAAGCAGGGACAAAATCCCGCGAGCTACCGACCTATTAGCTTGCTACCCTCGATGTCCAAGGTGTTGGAGAGAACGATCCTTGTCAGATTCCAAGATCACTGTCTAGCAAATGACCTTTTACGGGAAGAGCAGTTTGGCTTTCGTGCTGCCCACTCTTGTCCGATGCAGATATGGAGGCTCGTTGAAGACCTGAGCACCCCCCTGAACCTATCCAGGTACTGTGGGGTGGTATTTCTCGATGTTAGTAAAGCTTTTGACCAAGTGTGGCATGAGGGCCTTGTCTACAAAATGATCAGAGACGGGTTCCCTGCCGATTTGATCTTGATGGTGAAATCCTTTCTTGACGGCAGATCCT
>JAHWFO010064705.1:0-23117 GCA_023313115.1 Rhysida immarginata
TAGATCGCACCAGGGTCGACCGTAACCTGCGATAGAGGTTTTTCATTGAAACTGAAAATGAAAGTAAAGTTTCTGTCTGTCGATAGGGCGACGCTGCAGGCGTTTTTGGGCCGATTGTACATGCAGCGCCACTTTTCAATAGAGTTCCCGCCCTATTGGGAGCTAAAAACTTTAGCTTCATTTTAACAATGCAGCTCGATGACCATGAATATCTATAGACCGTGGTTGGAAACGTTTGTTAATCTGGAGGCATGGAATTTATTAAAACCAGATGAATGTCAAAATATTTTCAATTTCGGTTAAATCAACAATATTTATTTTACTTATTAAATGCTGCTAATATTCGTCAATTAGTTTCTGGTATTTTTTATAAAATGAATTGCGTAAATCGAAAAGAAAAAATTACAGCTGAACAATACCTTCCAATGCTTAATAAATAAAGATAAGCTAGAAGGCGATTTGACTGCAATATTTAGTCGTAAAAGACGGAACAATTTTGAAAAAGAAAAAAAAACGAGGAATGACATCGATTGTATGACACAAAATTATAATCCTTCAACAAGGTTCCTTATCATAAGTCCTTCTGAATGGATACGGAGTGATTTAGTGGAACACATTAGGGAAGTCAACGGGATATGGATAACAAAAATATCATGCGGCCAAGTCTCAATTTCTCGTTTCATAGATAATAAGTTTAAAGCTACGTCGGACTTCATTACATCATCTGACGAGCCACCTGGTAAGGTAGAACTTTACTTTAGAAGACGTGAATACCAATCTCGAAGTACTCAACAATTTCACTTGATATCGGTGGTTAAAGATGCCCCTGTTCTTCACAAGTGGCCACTTGAGGAGGTAGCATCTTTTGTAACAAAGTATGTCACGTGAGCCATACTTAACAAGAATCTTTCGCCTACTCTTAATCAACGGGTCGTGTCATGTCAAACTGTTACTGTTTGTGGAAAAAAAACACTAGAAAGGTTATACTGTATGTCAGTTTGGATTTGCACATCAAATTAATGAAGCATTTACCGTAACAGATATCGTAGCCAATAGCTGCAAAAAAAGCATTATCATCTAATAATTACTATAATATTGCGCGCAAAATAGACTGAGGTATGATTAACGATTACAATCCTGCAATGTTGCTCGCATGGAATTGTAAAAAATATCCAGTTCGTGGGAGAAAAAACAGTTATCCTGAATTATTATACGTATAACAGCATACGCCACAAAAAGCGAAAAACAAACGCAACTGGTATAAATTCTACTAAGAGTTTAAGAAGTCGTTTATACAACATCGGACTAAGGGTATTGTCGAATCGGCCGTGTGGAGCTTTGGAGGCAAGTGATACTTTGCTTAGAATTCCACTGTACGGGACTGATCCTTAAAAGCCGAAGACTGTAAGAAGTATCTTAAAAGAAGAGATAGACCATATCTCAAACCATTATTTCTACAGGGTCGAGTCACATTATTATGACCATCCCCTATGTTTATCTTCGGGGTTGCCCAGACAAGGAACTATGTCACGTGTTGGAAAATGGTTAGGTGACTATATAAGGTAAGTTTCCATTATGTTAAAAACACATCACTCATTGCTGCAATGGGTAAGAAACGTGATTTATCAGATCTGGAAAAGGGGATGATAATCGGCTTTTGGGACAAGGGTGGCAGTATTTCGGAAACCGCGCAGTTTGTGAACTGTTCTCGTGCTGCTATACTTAAAGTGTACCATGGCTGGAAAAATGGGACCGTTCAGAATAAACGTTATGGGAACTGTGGAGCACCACGTGCCACTGATGACAGAGGTGAACATCGGCTGCGAAGGTGTGTGAAGGCCAACCGAAGAGCTACAGTGGACCAACTTACCGCTCAAACCAACGAGGGTGCTACCAGACATGTCACTAAATCCACAGTGCAGAGGACCCTGCTACGTATGGGCCCCCGCAGAAGATGGATGGTCACCGCACCCATGCTGACGAAGGTTCATCGCCAAAAACGGCTTCAATTTGCCCAACAGTACAGAAACTGGACCACTTCTGACTGGAAAAAGGTTGCCTTCTCCGACGAGTCAAGATTTCTGCTCCACAGAAGTGACGGCCGTTGGCGGGTGAGGCAAGAAGCCTCCGACAACAAGCATCCTTCAACCATTGTTGGACGAATGCAGACTGTTGGCGGCAGCGTCATTGTGTGGGGAGTGTTCTCATGGTATTGTCTGGGCCCACTGATACCTGTGGAAGGCACTCTCAACCGATTCGGTTATTTATCCATAATTGCAGACTGTCCATATTGGACACACTCATACATGGAGACTGTCTTCTCAGAGGGGGATGGCACGTTCCAGCAAGACAATGCGACGTGTCATACGGCTTGAATTGTTCGGGGGTGATTTGAGGAACACGACCAAGAGTTCCAAGCACTACCCTGCCCCCCTAATTCCCCGGACCTCAAACAAATCGAGAACCTTTGGGATCACCTCAATCGTCATGTGCGTGCTATGGAACCACCATCGCGTACCGTTCAGCAGCTATCGGATGCTTTACAGTCTGCATGGCAACAGCTACCAGTAGAAACCTACCAGAATCTTATTGACTCGCTCCCACGCTGTCTAGCTGCTGTCCGTGCCGCTAAAGGCGGTTATTCGGGATATTTAGCTGGTGGTCATAATAATGTGACTCGACTCTGTATGATGTTGAGGAAATGCCTGAAAAATACTTCTTTTCGTTACTTATGTTCAAAGTATGTCGAACCTTAGGAGGAGGAGGATGATTCGAGCAGATGTGAGGAGTTCTGTACATGAGCTCTGGAAAACTATCGACTGGATCCTTCATTTGTACATAACATTGCGTTCATGACGAGGCAAATTTTTATGTCCATGGTGACGTAAACCGTCAGAACATGAGATATTGGATAGATAAGAACTCTCGTTGGACAGATCCATCCAAAGTCGTTGGTGATAGCAAAGTTATGGTGTTGTGTGGATATGGGGTACCCGTTTCATCGGACCATTTTCATAGACAGTATCTTAAGTGCTGCCATCTTGGCATGGGCACACCAGCCATCTCGCGTTATCACTCGGCTGCAAAACGCCTTGCAGAAGTTCGAAGGCTGGTTTAATTTCTGGAAACTGAGTCTTAACGTCGGAAAATGCAAAACCGTGTACTTCAACAAAAAGGTTAAGTGTCCTCCGGATTCCCTGGTTCTATTCAATAAGAAACTCGAATGGGTTGACAACTACAAGTATCTTGGCGTTATCATCGACTCAAGACTCTCCTGGAATCGTTACGTAACTTACGCTCTGAACAAAGCGAAGGGGGCTAAATACAGTCTCATAGCTCTTCTGGATAGAAACGGCGCCCTCAGCATCGACAATAAATTACTACACTACAAGACAGTGATTCGGTCTATCCTCCTCTATGCTATACTTGCGTGGGCGACTATGCTATAGAAGTAGATGGAGTGAACTCCAGTCGTTCCAGAATGTTACCTTGAGGACCTTTGCCCAGCTTGGAAGAAGGACCGTAAAAAATTATTACATCCACTCGGATCTGAACATGACTCACATTAGAAGTGTATCCAAGATTTCCTGATCAACATGGTGTAGACGATGAAGAGCCATAGCAATGACCTGGTGGCTGGAATACTGAATAACCTGATGGGGGGGGAGCGTCGACTATTTAGATCATTTTGCCTCTTTTACACAAGTTTTATCTGTACGCAGCCCGGGACAAACACAAACACCCTTGCCCACGGCGGGATTCGAACCCACGGCCAGGCGGACTCGAAAAATAGAAAGCCTGCGCCCTAGCCCTCTCGGCCACGAATAACCGGATGGAAATGAAGTGGCATACAATGTATAGAAAACCGAAGCATATTCTTGATGTCAACTTCGAAGACATTGGCAACGTTTCCTTTGGGATTGTCGCGAATGCTACAGAACACTGTGTTCATGTCACTCTTCACTGATGATGGCAGTTTCTCAAGTTTTTCCAGCAGGATGGTGCAGAACCACATCCTGACTTAATATACGTCAATATACGTCAATGGCTGGATGGGCAATTACCTGGTCATTGGATAGACCGGCGGGGTCCTGTGGAGTGGCCAACACATTCTCGAAACCTCACACTGCTAATTTGTACCTATGGCCCACTTGAAACAATTTGGGTATGCTGTGAAGATCCAAAGCAAATGTGATCTTCAGCAATGCATCCCACAGGCCGCTGATAGCATTACCCCCGACGTTTTTGTGCGCGTGCATACTGAATGTATAAAACACCTTGAGCTCTCTCTCCATCAACAGGGACAACACATTGAACACATCCTTTAGCTGCTGCAACCCAGTTTCGATATGTGTGAACCACAACAGGTAACTGAAACCCGACTGCAGGAATGAACTCCTGAGAAAAAACTGGTGTTATTTGATATTTCACTTGACCGCCTTCCCATTTAAGAAAATGAACCTTGGCTCAAAATAGCAGATTTCAAGATGACGCCCAAACTCCAAAACTTTCTCAAAAAATAGAGCACCTATCCTATTTCCTGCTAGCATTATCACATTGTTTATTTTACACACCGCTTCTGAAATGCAGGTAAGTCCTGTGACTCATCCTGTAGATTGCCCCAAGTATCTTTCGAAAGGGCTGTGAGTGTACAAGAAAGTATGAAGTCGACGCTTCCATGACAGCAGGATTAGAGAAGACAATAGTGATAAAAATAGGAGCAAGTGAGATATTGAGAAGAAACATTGATGTGAGTTTGGGCATAGTAACTGATTCGTCGGTGTTGTACAAGGTTTGAAACCGGATCCTGAGGATAAGAAAAAAAGAATAGTAATACAAATCCAAATAAGTAAATTGCAAGAAACTGTGAAAAACAGTAAACTGTATAAAATAAATAAAGAAACCACTATTTCCCCAATATTATTTAATGTCCATTGGCGCATCTCGACGACAACGTCATCTTCTTCAGCGAAAAACTAGATAAAGAAGAAGACGACGTTGTCGTCGAAATGCGCATACGGACATTAAATAATGCTATGGAAATGTGTGGCATTTGCTATAACTATAACATAAAAGTCAAGGCCTTAGTTTGAACAGCGCACTTATAGACATAGGCTCTTCGGTATTCTCTTGTGTGGTCAAGCTTACTTAGCCTGAACAGCTTACATCTAATTAATATTGATTACTACAGTAGTGCCAAATTTCAAGAGTCCGCTATAACGAGGATAACCGACTCATATGGACGTACCGCACAGATTTGACAAAAATAAATCATTCGAAGCCACCAAGAAGGGCCAATAAGGACAGGGAGTGGGCTATGAAAAACCGGGGCTGATATAAAAAAAAAGATGTCAGGGAATGGAGGACCACTTACAAAAAGAAGTGAAATCCCGTCAAAAACATTTCATGTAAAAAATGTAGCCAAGTCTCGCGACTCGTAAGCCGTAAAAAGTTGTAGGGCCAAGTCTAGTGCTCTTATTAACTCTGACACTTTCATTTACAAAGCACTCCAAATCATTACATCTTTAGTTAAAGAACATTTTGTGACTTGGCAATTACGCAGCCCAGTTCCTATATAGTTAGGCAATCCTTTACTAATAAACATGAATATTTAAACAGCATCAGAAGCTGTTAGGTAAAAATTAATATTCCTGATTACAGTAGTGTCAAAGCTTATGTAGAGCTATTAAGATTATCATGTCTGAGCATAGTTTGTGCGGGTAGAACCCCTGCCCATCCAGTCCAAAGAACCATAAGGCAAAAAAGTCTGAACAGACTGCATCTAATTAATATTGACGATTATAGTGCCAAAGCTCAAGAGTCAGCCATAATCGGCTTAGATGCAGACCGCCCAGACTTGTCCAAAATAATTCATTCGAATCACAGGGATATCTTACAACTTTACAATGCAATGTAAAAAAATTACATTTAATTCCATGGAATAAATACATATACGTTCAGTTCCCATATAAATATTATTTTATGAAATACTTTATTAATAAACGTGAATATTAAAATGTAAGCAACAGCGGTCGCATTCTCGTGCTGCGTAATTGCCAAGTCACAAAATGTTCTTTAACTAAAGATGTAATGATCTGGAGTGCTTTGTAAATAAAAGTGTCAGAGTTAATAAAAGCACTAGACTTGGCCCTACATGAGATCTCACAACTTTTTACGGCTTACGAGTCGCGAGACTTGGCTACATTTTTTAATGAAATGTTTTTAACGGGACTATCCTTTATAATAATCATTCGAAGGATACATGTTAATTCATCTATCGAAATGCCACCGAAGAAAGGAATGAGTATTGGTCAGAGAAGACAAAAAGTTATCCCGGCATCGGAAACACCTGAACAACGGCAGCTTTAACTACAGCAGGAAATTGTAGAATTACTGAAAACAATTTGAGTTAGTATTTAACTTCTTTATGTTGTTCTTTTTACCTACAACTGTTATTATTCCGGGGAACGCTGGGAGCCTCTGCTAGTTTCTTTATAAAATTACACAAAAAAAAACTATAAATTTCAAATCACTAAAAATATACTAAATTAAATAACTCTAAAATAATAGCACCGAAACCCGTCGTTGCCCCCCAACAGGATTGTTTACGCCGCAATTCGCTGTAACATTGTTTGCAACGGAGTTCTCAACAATGACTGACGACTATGTCTCGCGTCCTGTTTGTTTAAAAACAATATACTATTGTTATTGTTGTCATGGATCTTGCCCTGGACAACAGTTTTGTTTTTTTTTGTTGATATGTTCTCGCCAATGACGTATATTAAAGATAGACTCCGAATCCTATTGTTAACAGCGGCAAAAAGTGAAGCAAATTGAGCCATGACAGTTCTGGGCAGGAGTGAGCCGTGGAGTAATTAGCTGTCTGGCTGCTTTGTTTTTGAAGATTTTGGGCCTGAGGAATAATTAATTCAAAACCATTCCTCAAAGTTAAACTGCGTACAACTGTACAAACAGACAAGAAAAAGGATCAGGAATCATTTTCCAGAAAAATAAATCAAAAATACGTAACTAAAATGAAAATACGTAACTGAAAGACAATCGAAACGAAATTGAAATTGAAACCATGATCGAAAAATTGTTTATAAAATATAATAAAATATTTCAAATACAAAGTAAACGAAAAGATAAACTTATCACTCCGTGATCGGCGTGTGAAAGAATTATTAATCAGCTACTCTCATGTTTAGCCATGTGTTTTGCATCATCTTCACTCACTTTCAGCCATGACAGTTCTGGGCATGGAGCTTCCCAATTTGCTTCAAGTTACAACAATAGGATTCGGAGTCTATCTTTAATATACGTCACTGGTTCTCGCTCTAACGTCAAGACCTCCGCCATCTTGCGTTTTTTTTTGCCGCCGTAGCTTCGCCACGCCAGAGGTACCTCTCCGTGGCAAACCATCCTCATGAGATCCAAGCATCGCATCAACTTCACCTATGTATTCCGCAGCTGCTTTGAAGACACATTCACGTCGTCCCGCCCGCTCTGAACTGGATGGTAAGTATTACCACGTTTTTCAACTTTGATACAATAACTGATAAGTCACATTGGCTTTACGCTGCCCGCGGCTCCATAAATTACCGGTCCTTCGAGCCGGATATAGAATTTAATTCGTTCGGAGCCATTTTTAATTTAACATGGCAGAAGCAACCAAACTCAAAGTTGTTAAGGCAAGAATCGAACGTATAATGCGTGACCTTGACGAGCTGAACAAACTTGCATGTAATCTACAGGATTCCTCAGCCACCGTAGTGACTAGATCCCAGGAAAAATTTCTGTCATTAGCTCCAGAGGTTGATCACTGGAAAATTCAATTATCGACTCTTCTGGATGAAAGAAATCTGTTAGAGATAACGTTAGACTCGAACTTTGTTCCAAATTATTCCGAAGAAACCATCGGCAATGAAATGTTCGGTCGAATTAAAAGGATCCAAAAGCGCTTGGAAAGCGTTAATCAAGCGCCCATTCCTGCAACTACGGGAGCGCAACCTTCAAGGATAAAGTTGCCAGCCATAGTCATTCCAGAATTTGACGGAAGTTTTGAGTCCTGGCCGCTTTTCTATGAATCCTTCAAACAAAATATTCATACTAACTCTCAGCTGACCGATGCGGATAGAATCCACTATTTAGTTGGGAAACTGCCAGGCAAAGCTTTGTCCATTTTTGCGGGCACCATACCAAATTAAACTAACTACAATTCAATTTGGGACGCCCTCGTCGCCAAGTATCAAGATAAGCGTAGCTTAGGAGTTCATTACATTTCCCTGATTTGGGATATTATATCTATACGAAGTCCAACTTCTCAGACATTGGGTGCATTTATAGAGGGGCACGCGGAAGCTGTTGCAGCTTTAAAGCAACTCCAGTTCGAAGATTTAGCAGACTTTATAGTGCTTTACTCAGCGTTAAGAAAAATCGACAACGAAACCTTAATCCAGTTTGAAATGTCTGTGCGTGAGAAGAGCATTCCAGTGTATGCAGATTTTCTTAAATTCATAAAAGATAGAGTGAAGGTGCTTGAGCGGACTACATGCTCTAATTCTTCTTCGGCTGACCAGTCTAGGCAAGTGCGTGGAAAGAAAGAAAGCTCGACAATGCCTCAGGATTTTATTAATACTGATTCTTCGAAGATGGCTAAAAAATGTATTTTTTGTCACAATGCGGTCCATACTAAAGTATATGCTTGTTCAGCGTTTAAGGACTTGCCTACAAATTCCAGGTTTTCCTTTGCTCGAAAAAATGGATTGTGTGCAAACTGTTTAAGCCCAAGGCACACCTTTAAAGCGTGCCGATCAATTCACCGTTGTAAACAATGTAATGAGAGGCATCATTCTTTATTGAATTTCGATAACTCCCCAAATAAGTCAGAGCAAGTTCAAGTTCCATGTCATTCTCCAATGGGCCCGTCTAAGGCTAATCAGGCATCAACCTCGAATGCTGCTTCTGTTGATGTTAGCGCTTCGGCGGTGTCGCTTTGTAATACTATCACGGAATGTTTCAATGCTTCTTCAGAAATGTCTACAACTATACTGCTAGCCACGGCTTACGTATTTGTCAATGATTCACATGGGCGGCAGCATAGGGTGCGCTGCCTCTTAGATAGCGGTTCACAGAACCATTTGATTTCTCTAAGTTGCTGTAAAAGGTTGAAACTCTCTCTATTGGCTTCTACGAATACTATGTTGAGAGGAATAGGCGAAACCCAAGAGGCAGTCTTGGGACGGGTTCATTTGAAAATTAAGTCAAGAGTCAATGACAATCAATTCGACATTGAACCATTGGTTATTCCACGGATTTCAGAGGAGCTTCCTACCGTGGATGTTAATCCTCACCGTCTCTCGTATCTAAGTCATTTACCGTTAGCTGATCCCCTTTGGAATACCTCGGGTAGTATAGATTTGGTATTAGGCGCACAGTTGTTTGCCCAACTGCTTTTATCCGAGAAAGTGACTCCCCCTGTTAGTTACCTTCCCACAGCAATGGGAACTCTATTGGGAATGTTTTAATGGGCAATGCCCCACAATTGCACGAAGTGAGACATCGCTTTCGTTTTTTTTAACTACGGAAACCCAGGTTAATAAGTTATTAATAAAATTCTGGGAATTAGAGGAACTCCTTGAGTCTAAATCTTTAAGTCCCGCTGACGCTTGTTGCGAAGAAATTTATGTAGCAACAACCAGTCGTGAAGAAAGTGGCAGATATGTTGTGTCTCTGCCTTTTAAGGAGAGTCCATCTAGGCTAGGAAATTCCCGAACAATGGCCGAGCGCAGATTACGCAATTTGGAAAGAAGATTTGAGTCCGATGAAACTCTGTATGAGCGTTACAATGAAATCGTTAAAACATATATTGACAAGGGCTACCTCTCTTCTGTGCCAGACAGTATTACTGGTTATTTTATACCTCATCACCCTGTAATAAGAGAAGATAAGTTGACGACTAAAGTACGCATTGTGCTCGATGCCAGTGCTAAAACTGATTCTACGTTATCCCTTAATGACATCTTGTATGCGGGACAAAACTTGCAGTCTGATTTGTTTATGCTTCTGTTGAACTTTCGTTTATTTCATATCGCATTTTGCACAGATTTGAAAGAAATGTATTTGCAGATTAGCGTCGCAGAAGAGCATCGAAAATTTCAAAAAATATATCGTTTCCCTAAGTCTGCCCCGGTCTCTGCATATCAATTTAATCGCATCTACTCTGGTATGAGGTCAAGTCCCTATCTTGCTATGCGCACAATAAAACAATGTTAGCATTTCACATCCAACAAATAGAAGTGATCTGAGCACCATGTTCGATACTTTTATTATCCGCATACTGACAATAACTGAAAAGTAGGTACCGATATTGCACTGTATTCTTGTTAAGCAAAGAAATTTACGTTAAAATGGATAAAGATATAGAAGCAGAATCTGAAATGATATATTTAAATAATGGCGAAATAAGCCATCATCGAATAGTCCCTATACCTGGAGATGGTTCGTGTCTATTTCACTCTAAAGCGTTTTCTATGTATGGTAACATAGTCTCTTCGTATAATATCAGGTTGTTGCAAAACTTTTTTCCGGATTTTTATTCCAACACAAACACGATTGAATCTGTATTCAGCTCATGCAGATGCCAGGCAATGGTTGAAAAGTGAACCTTGAACTGTTCTGCGAGTTCCCTCGTTATTACATTGTGATCTTCATCAATTGCTTGGCGTAGATCATCATCTGAAATCATGATTGGTCGGCCAGAGAGGTGCATCTTGAAGAGTGCTATCTCCGCGTCTGAACCGGCGATACCATTCTTCTATTGTACGTAAACTAACAGTGCCATCACCTAAACGTTGACAAATGTTTCGGTGACATTGCGCAGCACTGATCTTTCCAGAATACTCGTAGGAGATTATTGCTCAATATGCTCGCGTGAAAGGTCCATTTCAGACCGTTGATGGCACTCACAGATGTATAGTCAGAAAGTTGATTCTTGGACGTAATATAGCAAAGATATTCAGGAATCGAATGCAATAATTTGTTTGAAAACATATGAACACCCCTCTCGGAAAATGAGCCATTCTTGGGCACGGGTTCTAGAACCGGAATAAACTTTGCAACAACCTGATGTGCTAGTGTTGAGTATGAGGTGGCGCACTGGGATCAGATGCAAGTATACACCTGTGATGAGCATGAAAATATTTATCTTCATGCTGAACTTTATTCGATGGCTATGCTGAATACTACAACTTCTGGGTCGGTTTCCGAGCTCATGGCAGCTGCCGCATTGTATCCGTATACGTTCAGGGTTTATGAAAATGGCTATCTGAGGGGATCATTTGGTGACAATACTCAAACCACAGTAAGACGTTTACGTTTTTCTGGTAGTTTCTTGGGAGGTCACTATGAGGTTCTCCTCCCTCTTATTAATACTTCTCAAGAATCGAATACTTTTCCAAATGAATATTTACTACAGAGAGAAAGTAGCTGCATAAAAAAATTGGAAGGCCTAAAAAGATTAAAAGGGGAAGGCCTAAAACCTCCGAGAAATCACATTCTCAACAGCTTCAAGAAGCTGCAGCTTATTATCGTCAAAACCATCCTGAAAAACGAAAAGAGACATTGACACGTTATACTGCTTCACACCCTGAAGTCCATCGGAAAGCCACAGCACGCTACTGTGCTGAGCATCTTGAAGTGAATCGAGAAGCTGTAGCACGCTACAGTTCTTCACACCCTGAAGTTCATCGGGAAGCCGTCGGACGCTATGCTACTTCACGCCCTGACGTAAACCTAGAATTATCCGAAGAAAAAGGTCTAAAATTAAACTGCAGTTTAAAACGAACAATTTGGAAAAAATTACCAGAGCTTTAACTAAAATAACTGGAGATAGACTGGAAGCAGATAAACAAATAAAATGGACTCTTCACAATAGACAATTGACTTTGGGGAACTTTATTAAAACAGTTGATAAATTGAAACGATTGTTAATCTCGTCTCTAGGAACATTAAATGAATGCCCTCTAGACAGTAGCGTACATGATAAATTCGGAGCATTTTTAGGAAAATCGGAGCACCGAAATAACCAGGAGCCATTTTATACACATGAAGCTTATAAAAATTATGAAACTAAAGATAGGGTTATTGAAATCGAAGCTACTGGCAAAGCTTTCTTTGGACATGTTAAAAAAATGTTTAAAAGTTCAGTTTGGCCTTGTTGTGATAGATTGTGTGCACTAGATGAAAAAGTCATTATAAAATTAAAGCGCATTTTCGAAAATTTAGAGAGCAAAACCTTGCATCAGCTTTATTCATTAGTTGAAATTGGTCAGCTATCTACATTTATTGCTTATGTAAATACCGAAAAATCGCGGCTAAGAACAATCGTGAGAAAGATGTACCAAGTACAGAGCGACAGTAAATTACTGCAGGATATAGATGTGTCATTAGAGAATGCAGATGTGGACAAATTACAAGAGCATGGGAAACAACAAACAGTTGGAAGTGTGACCATTGAAAATGAGGAGTCATCTGAAATCATAGAATATGGGATTATAGAGAAACATAAATTATCTTACAAAACATTCTAAAAAGATGTCTAGATACTCCGAAATTAGACTGCATGTCATGTTTTAAACTCTGTCACTTAAGGGACGTTTTTTCCATAGAACGTTTAAGAAAGCCTATAAACACTAGCATTTGGGAGGGCCTTCTTTACTATTACAATAGAAATAAAGTAAGTCATAGTCCGCACATTTGTCATTCATGTTTGCTGAAGATAAGAGCTAACCAAATGCCATCGACGTGTATCCTTAATGACCTATACGTGAGTGCTATTCCACTTCAAATAAGTGAGTTAAACGATTATGAGAAGCTTCTGATTCAACGTGCTAAAACATTTCAGGTGCTGATTTCAATGATTCCTGTTTCAAATAAACATCTGTTTATGAAACAAATGGTAAAGAAAGTAAAGGGCAGAACTTTTCACCTTCCCTTGCCTCTCGAAGAAACGCTAAAAAAGCTCCCTCGGCCAGAAGATCCTGTTAATAAAAACCCTGAAATCTACATTATGGTACGTGGTATGCCAACGAAATCAAAAATAGTATGGGAAGACATTGTAGACCTCAATAAGGTTTATGCATGTCACGAGCGTCGTGCCAAAAACGTTGTAAAACAAGAACGTTTTATAATTCTAGTTTGTATAAAATGACACTAGGGGGAGTCCCGAAAAAAGAGTTAAAAAGACTGAAAGCGGAAGTCGCGAGGAGAGCGGCTTGTGCAACGAAGTTTGAATGGTGTTCAGGAGAGGCGGAGAGAGAGAGAGAGGAATACGGAAACCTACAGAAAACAAATGGAAAAGAGTTCAGAACCGACTAGGGAATAAATAAGGTTAGTTCCGATATTCTTAAGTCCGACTCGGGAACTCTAATGTTATCTACAGCGGAAGAGCTATCCAAACTTAACCTAAATAGTGGAACTCTCCCCCAGCAGCTGAAGCCAGCTAATACGTTGAGCCTACCGAAAGGTACGTAGCCTGTCCCGGGTTTTTGTAAATGTTTAACCCGAGTACAAGTGTGCAATATGGTCGAAACAGCTAAGATAGACAGCGCGACCGAGAAAGTCGTATGCTTATATTTTTCTAAGTACGTTGGGAATTTTCCGAGTGAATTAAACGCCTACTAAGATAACGGCGTCGGAAAATTTGTGAAATAATTATTTGCCAACGCAAGTATTACCTTGGCCATTTAATACTTACCTTCTAAATGAAGTGGTTCAGCCTATTGCGTATTGAGGGCTGAATATTCTTTCTTACTAAGATAATTTGTTCTCCATATTATTGCCGAATTAAAGGAGCAACTTGCCTGTTACGATAGTCAGATGAATAGTTTTAATAATATTAACAGGGGAAGATTATTCATCTAAGATAAAAAATTCTTAAACTTAATCTAGCTTTAAATTTGGTTTCCTTATACTGAAAGTAAAGTTAAACGAACACGTTTAATCGGCCTCGGTGGCTCAGGGTTTGCGTGATCGCCTCTGATGCCCGAGGACGACGAGGATTTTTTCAGGGGGAAAATCCTGAGATCACGCACTTCCTTCAGAAGGGAAGTAAAGCCGTTGGTCCCGTGTAGTCGTTTGCCGACTGCATGTTAAAGAACCCTTGCGAGGCAAAATTTGCGGCCACTATAACGCCGTCCTGAAATGCCATGGCAGTTGAAAAGGACGTTAATACCAAACAAACCAAACCAAACCGAACACGTTTATGAATATTTATTCTAATGCTTCTAAGATGATAGTTTGTGTCGACTAAAGAAATTTAGTCTGTCTAATTATTACTATTTGGGATTTTTACATGTGGAGTCCCGAAAGGCTGTGTGCCTTCTCCCGGAACCCGAGATTAGATTGCGCCCGTCTTGGCAGCTTCTCAGATGTTACCTCGTCCAAATAATTAAAGAAGGCAACATAGAAGTTTTTCGTTTAACGACAGCAGTGAATGTAAAACAAATATGTTAAGTTAAATCTTAATATTCTTACTATAGTCGGAGTTGACTCAGTTTAAAACAATAATCTGTATCCAGATATTAACTTTAATTATTAATACACAGGAAGTAAATGTTTGCAAATTACGTGTATGTATACCAGTCAATTTATTAACTTAATAAAAAGCTTTTATTAGGAAATTGGCTTTTCTAATTTGTCTCCAGTACTTATATTAACACTTAAATTGCTTCCACTGATAATTATACGTGACAATGCAGCATTGACGTATCTAAAAAATGTGAATGTACATTATTCTCACATACAATTACCCCAATTGCCCCAGCAATTAATCAGCCATTTAAATGAAAATCTGCAGCACATTGTAGACAATACAGAACTTCAAGGAGATGATAATGTAAATAAGGAAAAAGGTGCACAAATGACCCAAATAAGTGACAAAAAAGAAGCTTTTTATCAAGAATACACCATCTGCCCTTTGCATGAAAGAAAGCAAAATGCTTCCGTTTCAGAACTCTACCAAATGCTCAAGGTAAACGCGGCACCAATTGATTCTAGAGACAAAGACCTCGATGTGAAGTGCTTCCCCCACCTTTATGTAGAAGGAAAATATGGCCAGTTTCATACACGATAGCAAAAGTTATCTTCTAGTAAATTTATTAAAACCAGATTAATGTCAAAATATTCTCAATTTCGGTTAAATCAGCATTATTTATTTTTCTTATTAAATTAAGGGGAGGCCGTGGGGGAGGCCGTGGCCTGATGGGCTTTCGCTGAGCACAACGTCTGTGAAGTTAAGCTTCATCAGGCACGGCTCGTCACTGGATGGGTGATCATCCGTGATAGCCAATCTTTACCCCCCCGGCTGCTGCGACCATCATACAGCAGTCGTGAATCCAGGTCCATCCAGGGACCCAACTCGTCGGCCTCTGGCCATACAGGCCCTAGATGGACGTATTGGATCCAATTAATTAATTAATAAAAAAAAATGATACTAATATTCGTCAATTAGGTGCTGGTATTTTTTATAAAATGAATTGTGTAAATCAAAAAGAAAAAATTTCAGCTGAATAATACTTTCAAATGCTTAAGAAAGGTGAGTTGGAAGGCGATTTGACTGCAATATTTGGTAGATTAAGAAACACAGAACAATTTTGGAAAAAAAACGAGAAATGACGTCACTTGCATGACACAAAATTATGGTCCTGCAACGTGGTTCCTTAACATGAGTTCTTCTGAATGGATGTGGAGTGATTTGGGGCAATACATCAAGAAAGTCAATGGTCCTGTAACGTCTAATAAAAATATTAGTGAACTGGTGGCTTTTGATCCTGTCTCAACTTCTCGCTTCATAGACAATAAGTTTAAAGCAATGTTGGACTTCATTACATCACCTGATGGGCCACTTGGTAAACTTGAACGTTACTTTTAGAGACGAGAATACCAATCTCGAGGTGCTCAACATTTTCATTTGATATTGTGGGTTAAAGATGCTCCTATTATTCACAAGTCGCCACTTGAAGAGGTAGCATTGTTTATATCAAGGCAAGTCACGTGCGCCATACCCAACAAAAATCTTTCGCCTAATCTTCATCAACGGGTCGTATCATACCAAACTCACAAACACAACAGTTACTGTATGCGAAAAAAGAAAACTAAAAAGAAACTAAAAAAGGTTACGTATCAGTCTGCCGATTTGGATTCCCACGTCAAATTACTGAAGCACTTACCAGAAGGGATATTGTAGAGTCAATTGCTGCAAAAAACATTATCATGTAATAACCCACACAATAATATTGTGCGCAAAAAAGGGTGGGTCATGATAAACGATTACAATCCTGCAAAATTGCTCGCATGGAATGGTAACATAGATATCCAGTTCGTTGGAGAAAACACAGCTATTCTGAATTATTACATAACAAAATGCACAACAAAAAGCGAAAAAACACACGCAACTGATATGTTTAATGATATAAATTCTACCAAGAGCTTAAGAATTCGTATACTCGTATATAACATCGGACTCGGGGTATTGTCGAACCGGTAGTGTGGAGCTTTGGAGGCAAGTGACACTTTGCTTGGAATTCCTCTGTACAGGATTGATCCACAAACAACAGTAATATGGCTTGATGTGAATATCTATCGGAACCGTAGAGTCAAATCTAAAGAGGATATGATGATACTTCAACCAGATTCCACTAATATTTATTATGCGTCATGGGTTGATGATTATTATCCTAACAGGCCAAAAGATTTGGAAAATATCAACTTATACAATTTTGCAAGAAACTATGATATAGTTAAATCGCGACCAGTTTCGACAAAAGTCGAATATTATGTGTTAGAAGACTGTAACAAGTATTTGAAAAGAAGAGACTGACCATATCTCATAAACCATTATTTCTATGATGTTGAGGAAGTGCCTGAAAAATATTTCTCTTCGTTATTTCTTATGTTCAAACCATGGCGAACATTAGGAAAACTGAAAATGGGATGCGAAACTTACACGGAAGCTTTTAACTTGACAAAAGATGAACTAAAGGAAGGTCTAACTTATGGCAATTTACGAACAGAACTACGCTATAATTTACAAAAGGCATTCGAAATGGTGGAGGCTAAAGTAGCTGAAATTAATAAAGATAGCGAAAATGTAGACGAGGATGAAGGCCTCGAAAACCCTTTATACGACCTCACTCACATAGACACATTAGCAGTAATTTCTCAGTTCACAATGAAAAAAAATCCTTGAAAAGCTGATATATGAATGTTAAGGATTTGAAGCCTTAGAAGCTATGAACGCTATGAATGATTTCCAACGAATTAACTTTGTAGAGTGTGAACAACTTGATTTAGATCTCCAGGAGATGTTAAACTCAATAATGATCAAAAAAGAGTGTTTGACATGGTTACGGAAAGATTAGGAAATAGTGGCAGTGATATCTTACGTTGTTTTATAAGTGGCATTGGTGGTACTGGAAAGAGCTTCTTAATTAAAATTTTGAAAGTATGGGTACAAACTTACTTAAATAAGAAAGTGGCCATCACTGCACCAACAGGAATAGCAGCGTTTAATGTGAACAGATTAACAATTCATAGAATACTACAACTGCCTTGGAACATAAGCAAACTGCAAAGTATAAACCACTATCAGATGATATGCTTCAAGTTCTGAGATCTGATTTAAAAGATGTGGTGTTGTTCATTATAGACGAAGTTTCGATTTTATCAAATATTACTTTAACATCCATCCATCTACGTCTGTCTGAGATATTCGAAACTAGTGATGAAGAAAATGGAGGGTTTGGTAAAAAACATATTCTAGTCTTAGGAGACCACCTACAACTGCCTCCTGTAAGAGAAAAATTTCCTTTCGAGAAACTAGCTAATACTGAAGTGAACAACTCTTAGGATCACTTAGTATGCCAAATCTGTGGGCTGAACTATTTACTTACGATGAACTTACCCCAAACATGAGGCAACTCAATGATTTCACTTTTGTTGAAATGCTGAAAAGGGTAAGAGTTGGAATAATAACACAAATGGATCATGATGTACTATCTAGTCGATTGATTTCTCTACATTCTCGGTCAAACGAAGGCAAATTGCTCGAAATATCACAATATCTCTCTGAACCTCCCGAAGATACAGTTTGTTTACTGCCAACAAGAAATATGTGTCAACAATTAAACAGTGCCATGTTAAAAGCTATACCTCAGCCAGAAATAAAACCTGTAGCCGTAGATAGTATAGATTGCCCCAAGTATGTTTTGAAAAGGGCTCGTGAATGTATAAAAAAGAATGAAGGTGACGCTTCCATGACAGAAGGATTAGAGGAGACAATAGTGATAAAAGTAGGAGCAAGAGTGATATTGAGAAGGAACGTTGATGTGAGTTTGGGCTTAGTTAATGGTTCTGTCGGTGTTGTACAAGGAATAAAACTGGATCCTGAGAATAAACAAAAAGTTAAAATGATAGTAATAAAATTCTTTAATGGACTTATTCATGAACTCGCTCCAGTTAGGAGTAAATTCGAAATAATTAATAGGATATATGTTCATCGCGAACAATACCCCGTAGTGTAGCGTACGCTATGACTATACATAAAAGTCAAGGCCTTAGTTTGAACAATGCACTTATAGAAATAGGATCTTCGATATTTTCGTGCAGTCAAGCTTACGTAGCGTTATCGAGAGTAAAAAGCCTGAACGGACTGCATCTAATTAATATTGATTACAATAGCGTTAAAGCTCAAGAGTCCGCCATATCTGAGTATAATCGACTGAGACGCACGTACCGCCCAGATTTGCCCAAAATAAATCATTCGAAGCCACCGAGATGGGCCAATAAGAATAGGGAGTGGGCTATGCGAAAACCGGTGGCTGATATCCAAAAAGAACCTGATGTCAAGAAAAGGAAGACCACTTACAAAAAGAAGTGAAATCCCATCAAAAACATTTCATGTAAAAAATGTAGCCAAGTCTCGCGACTCTTTAGCCGTAAAAAGTTGTGAGATCTCATGTAGAGTCAAGTCTCGTGCTCTTATTAATTCTGACACTTTCATTTACAAAGCACTCCAAATCATTACATCTTTAGTTAAAAAACATTTTGTGACTTGGCAATTACGCAGCATTCGGAAGTTAATACATCTTACAACCTCACGATCTTATGTAAGTTTCTGGCTAGTACATATACAGAGTGGTGCAAATAAAAGTAGTCTCGCATGAATTGCATGAATATTCACATTTGCACCAACCTTTACGTTCAGTTCCCATTACAGTCCTTTATTAATAAATGTGAATATTAAAATGAAAGCAAAAGATGTTAAGTAAAAAGTTAATATTGATGATTACAGTAATGTCAAACCTCAAGGGTCCGATGAAGCTTACGTAGCGTTATCAAGAGTAGCAAGTCTGACTGGACTGTATAAAATTAATATTGATGATTACAGTGTCAATTCAATAAAATTAATATTTGACTTAGATGCAGTACCGCTCAGACATATCCAATATAATTCATTCGAAGTTATCATATATTACAACATTACAATGCTATGTAAAAAAAAATTAAAATTAAGTCCGCGCTATAAATACCTATACCTTGAGTTCCCATATAAATATTATTTTATGCAATACTTTATTAATAAACGTGAATATTAAAATGTAAGCAACAGACGTCACATTCTCGTGCTGCGTAATTGCCAAGTCACAATTAACTAAAGATTTGGAGTGCTTTGTAAATGAAAGTGTGAGAGTTAATAAGAGCACTAGACTTGGCTCTACATGAGATCTCACAAATTTTTACGGCTAAAGAGTCGCGAGACTTGGCTACATTTTTAACATGAAATGTTTTTGATGGGATTCATAATTACAAGGAAGAAAAGTGCTGAACAGAATACCATATAAACGTCGCATCTATTTGCAAACAATAGAAACGAATTGTGCGTTTTGTCGCCGAATTCATAATGTGTGAAAGGAATGAACGGATAGGAAAACGGATAGGAAAAGGAAAGGATAGGTAATTTGCATATCTATCATTTCATAATGACGAGTCACGAACGAATACATCTTAATTTTTCATTTAATATTTCACTCATTGTTGGCGCTAATTTGATACACGGGAGTGGGATATTGTAAATCGTATTTCTACCAATATTAAGCCTGAAATTGTCCCTACCGTAGGTGATGTAACGATGTATGATTTTTCCTTGCGCGTGCTTTCTCTCTAGGCGATATTTATTGCACACGCCTCCGTTATAACCAGTTCCTTCATTTCAAATATACACAAATTACAAATTAGAAGTTTTACGGGTGGAATATATAAACAACGCAGTTCTTCAATGGTTTATGTAGCAGTATTCATTTAGCCTTTCGGTACATGATTATATCATTCATTAATGGTTTATTAATTACCGAAAGGTGCTTTATGCTTTGGCCTTGTCCGTCCGTCCGTAACTCGATTTTCTCGGAAAGTATCAAAGATTTTAAAAATCTGTTTTCACCAATCGATAGATATGGGAAATGGCACGGGCGAGTTCGAAGATGGTCGAAATCGGTACAGTGGTACGCGCTCTAATTGTACTATTATGATACCCCCCCGAAATTTTTCCATGTTAAGATATAGTAAGTAACATATCAAATCATACGTAACGATGAACCATGAACGAATATAATGTTATTAAATACTGTTTAGCCATTTGATAAATTTAGTTTCGAAGATAGCCGAAATCAGTACAATTGCATTGGGGAAAACGCGTAAAGAGCATATAGGTTCGGCTCTGCGCGTGCTCTAAATGTTAATGAAATTGTGCGCGTGCAGGATGCACGTGATTGACGATAATTGAAAGGGCAGAGCGGGCTCTAAATCAAAAGAATTTTATTATTCGTAAGGAGCTTATTATTTATCACGATAACTTGAAACCGAATTAACTTTTTCACACTCTGTTTTCACCAATCCATTAATATGGGACAGAGTACGAACAAGTACGAACCTGTGCTCTAATGGTAACATTACGATACCCCCTTAAAAATTTGCTGTAACCAGGTATGGCATATAATATATAAAATAAATCGTCACGACGTCTCATGAACGAATATATAAGAGTAACTAGTGATAGCAGATAATGGTCTAGTGGCACATGTACGTAACCCGATATAATGAATATAACCCGTAAAAAATGATAGTGGTAATTGGTTTACTAGCACGTGCCTAATAGTACCATATGGTACCGTTGGAACTTTCAATGCTAAGATATGGCATATAATATATCAAACAACTCGCAACAACGTGTCATGAGTGAATATAACGACTAAATAATAATAGTGGGAAAGGCCGTGATCGTAAATTGAGCGCTCAGTGAGCCTTTAGAGGGCGCTCACTACATATTCGTTCGTAAATTCCCCGGTCACCAAAATCGTGGCGTTCGTAAACACTCTCTCACCGAGAGCGCTCACGAGATTACTGAGCCTAATTTTTCTTTAATCTGTTCGCTCAACAGCAGAAGACAAAATGGATACTTCTTACCAAAACCTACGCGGTCTTAAAATAACAAATGGAAATATCTCCATAGAATTTTTTTGTAAATGATGAGGAGGCAGCACGTATCGAAGCAGGTAAGAATTTTAATCAAAATATGTTTTTAAACTAGGCAATTGCACAGTAAAATTAAAAAATGGGCATAATTTAGGGAATCGGACGATGTTTGGCACGGCTGAGCTTATGAATTGTTACAGATTTTTTCATTTGAAACAAAAAAAATGCGCGATCTTATATAAACTTCTAAATTAAATAAATATCGCATTTTTTTTTATTAAATACGTTTTATATTTTATAATGTCTAATTGAATACGTTTTATATTTTATTAAATACGTTTTAAATTTTTGTATATCATGATATGTATAATTAATACGAGGGTTGGGGCAAAAGTCATGGCAAATATTTTTTTTTCCTGAAGATACCAGTCCGGTTGGAAAATGTGACATATACAGACGAAAGGACAAGGTGTTAACTACATGTGTGGACAATGAATAGCACTGAAAGATCGTAACACACTAATTTATTATGGTAGTATGGCCTTCACGGTTGCTCATCACTGGTTGACACATGTCGTTGCTGAAACCTCCCTACCCACCGTGCTACTGTATGGTATGGTAGGGCATTATTCCCAAGGGCTTCCACTAATTCACTGTGACATTCCATCGCATTTCTCCCTCGGAGAACGGCTATTTTGATGTAAGCGCGCTGCTCAACACGGGTTACTTCCATCTCGCACGACACTCACCAACTGACTGATTTCACAGCCCTCGCTACGCTACACCAGCTATCACAGAGCCATCTGTTGTTCTGCATACACACTATGCCTGCAGAATTTCCACACGACACATATACGTATGTGATCCGTTCACATATCTACAAGAAAAAAAATAGTTGCCATGACTTATGCCCCAACCCTCGTATATCAGGTATTAGTTCGAAGTAATGTATTAAAGCGGATAAAGAGAGCACATTTTCATGTTATGGATATATTGAATTAATCAAAATTTTAAAACACTTAAGAGAAAATAAATAAATATGAAAACTAAATTGTAAATTACTACTTAAGTAAGCTAATGTATAGAGAGAATTTAAATGAATAAACTTGAAAAACTGAAAGATAAATGGAGAGGGAGTTATTCCTCATACATTTAAAAAAATAAAAGTTCTTTTATTTGTAAGAATTCCCACATAATGTTAAACGAAGTGAACCTCAATTGCTGAAGCATTGTGTGTAAGCATCTATTATTTTTTCATATTAAATTACGAAAGTGTTTCTACGTAATCGTCTACTATTGAAGGAAGCGATTAACTACTATTAATTAGCAATATGTATAACAGTAGTGAGTTTTAGATAACATTAAGCCTAACAGCATTATGCTCTTGATACAAATAAGCTATGGATAACATTACAATAGATCAAACAACTCGTAATGAGTTCCAATGGTACCATATGGCACTATTAGGGCACGTGCTACTAAACAAAAACCATTATCATTATTTACTCGTTATAGTCACTCATGGCACGTTGTTACGAGTTGTTTGATATATTACATGCCATATCTTAGCATTGAAAGTTCCAATGGTA
>JAHWFO010064705.1:23127-74169 GCA_023313115.1 Rhysida immarginata
TTTGATATATTACATGCCATATCTTAGCATTGAAAGTTCCAATGGTACCATATGGTATCACATGACACCATTAGGGCACGTGCTACTAAAACAATAACCACTATCATTATTTACTCGTTATACTCACCCAACATGTTACGAGTTGTTTGATATATTACATGCCATATCTTAGCATTGAAAGTTCCATTTGGTACCATTAAAACACGTACTACTAAACATTTCACACCAACATTATTTACGCGTTATATTCATTCATGAGACATCCTTGCACGAACACGTGTCATTAGACCAATACCTGCTATCACTAGTTACTCTTATAATTCGTTCATGATATGTTGTGGCGATTTGTTTGATATATTACATGCCATATCTGGTTATAGGAAGTTTTTAAGGGGGTATCATAATGTTTCCATTAAAGCACGTGCCATTATAGTACGTACTTATTCCGGCTATTTCACGTTCGTACTTGTTCGTGCTCTGTCCCATATTAATGGATTGGTGAAAACAGACTGTGAAAAAGTTAATTCGTTTTCAAGTTATCGTAATAAATGCTAAGCTCCCTTGGAATAAAAAAATTCTCTTGATTTAGAGACCGAACTGCCCTTTCAATAATCGTCAAACACGTGCATCCTGCACGCGCACCATCTCATTAACGTTTAGAGCACGCGCACCATTTCATTAACGTTAGAGCACGCGCAGAGCCGAACCCATGTATGTTCTCAACACACGTTTTCATGAGAGAAATACACCAGGTTGTTTCAATACATGCACTCTTTCTATTGCAACGCAATGAATTGTGGGATTGTTTACATACAGACAGACGGACGGACAGCTGGACAAACCGATCACATAAGCACATTTCTATATATAGAAAATGTGCTAAAAATGGGAAAATTGCATTTCTTTCAGGGGCGTAGCTACGGGCGGCCAAGGTGTCTAAAATACACGAGCGCAACGAATTAGGGGCGCTAAAAAGCTAAAGAGGAAAAATGAACACGGGCGCTAAAAAGCTAGCTACGCCATGATTTCTTTCATGTATTAAATTTAATTAAATGATTAAGGGCTTCTTAACCCATGAACCGTACCAACTTTAATTAAAAAATTCATTTTTTAATTGACTTCAGAAATAAATAGGACAATTTTAAACTTAATATATTCATAAGCTAATAAGAAGATCTGGAAGTTTGTCTTCTATGCTGATGCGACAAGGTAACTTTATGTATTTTTCTTTATTTTTAGACAACCCAAAATCAGCATCACGTGAAAATTGTGACATAGAGACAAGTAAGTCCAAAAATAATCTCATGATGGAAACAAAAAGTAGCACTAATTTCTATTTCCTTGCCTTCTGCTTAAGTAAACTTTTAATTTTTTATAAGCTAATTACAAGGACTGAAATCATTTTTCTTCAATGGTATAATGCTCACAAGGTAACTTTTTATGTTTTCTTCATTTTTAGCCAACCCTAAACCATTAGAGGACTGCGAAATATCTTCACTATCGGGTGAAAATATTGAAAATTGTGATCCCGAGGAAAGTAATCTAAAATAGTCTACCAATGATAGAAAAGCTTTAGGATACAATAAATTATTGTAATTATTTGGCATTCTTTATACGTAAACTTTAAATTTTGTGCTTTTATAGATTTTCACTGGACTCGACAAAACGTTCTTTTGTTAATCCAATGTCGTTTGGATAAAGAAAACAAATTCGAAAAGACGAAGTCTAAAAAAAAAGAAAATATGGGAAGGCGTCGCAAAAGACTTCAATTTAACATCAAAATTGCATATCACCGGGGAGGCATGTAAAAAAAAAATGGAGAAATTTAATGAGGACCTATAGGTCTATTAAAGACAATATGAGGAAAAGTGTAAGAAAACGATTGAATTGGGAATACTTCGACATATTGGATTCTGCGTTAGGACACAAAGCAAACGCAGAACCAAGGAAAGCTGTAGGAATAATATTCCCAATTCATTCGTCCACCCATTCGGCCACTTCGCCTTCCCCTGGTCCGTCCGCTTCGCCTTCCCTTGGTCAGTCCACTTCGCCTTCCCCTGGTCCGTCCGCTTCGCCTTCCCTTGGTCAGTCCACTTCGCTTTCCCTTGGTCAGTCCACTTCGCCTTCCCTTGGTCAGTCCATTAACCTTCCTTTGATCAGCCCACTTTGCCTCAGCCAGGCACTTCGCGCAGATCGAACCATCATAAGAATCCTCCATCTCCAGATTGGCTAGCGGAGATGGAAGCCAAGGATGATGACAGATGGAAGGCTTTTTTAAATCTTCAAGAAAAAAAAAATCGAAGCAGTAAATAGATTGTCTGACATTCTAAACAAATTGATAAATAAAGAGTAATCGTTTCTTGTTGTTTTTTTAATTCAATAAAAGTTTAATCAATAAATGCAAATTAACGAGTCTTTATTCCAACAATGAATGAAACTCATAATACAGCAATATAGAAAATGATCAATGAAAAAAGAAATTGTAGCTATCATATAAAAAGAGAAAAATAAAAATGAGTGAAACCATTTTTTCACAATTAGAGTTTAGTATGCACGCATGTGCATTTCGACAACCTTGTTGCCTTCGTCAACATTATAGATCGCTTACATATACAGGTAATTAAGTCCTCGCGCTCGCGAAGACAGCAACGTTTCACTATATATTAATTAATATTGAAGAAGGCAACGAGGTTGTCGAAATGCACATGCGTGCGTACTAAAGCTTGATTGTGGAAAAGTGGTTTCACTTATCTTTATTTCTCTAGTGATAACACATTAATAAATAAATAGTAAATATTTTCCAAATATACATTAATAAATAGAACAAAAACGAAGCAACAGAATTATTATCAATTACAAAAATGTTTAAATGAATGTTTTTAGAGAATCCTGAAGTAAGTTGGCTTTTGTACTGTCAATTTGTGTGATAAGATAGAGGCCTTACTGTACTGCATATTGATGATGACCGACTATTTCGGCATTTATTCCCGCCTTCAACTTTTTTTAAGTAGTTGAAGGCGGGAATAAATGTCGAAACTAGTCGGTCATCATCATCAATATGCAGTACAGTAAGACCTGTATCTTATTCTTAGAGAATACTTGATATATAATCTCTTTTCCTTCGTGCAGCAAGATACTTTATATTCTCATGATATGTCGTATCCAATTCATCAATTACTGGTAAGTCTACTACAAAAATATCAAACTCTTTGATACATAGATTGTGCAGCACACATGTAGTGACTATTATGTCTACTGCTAAATCGATTTTTTTTTACATCTAACAGCTTCCAACGTCTAAATTTTCTTTTCAGTAGGCCAAATGCCCTTTCAATGACGCTTCTTGCTGAACCATGCTTTTTATTGAAATTAATATCCCTTTCTGTTAGGTGCCCATGTCCTTGTATGGCTTAATCAAAAACAAGTCGATAGGATAAGCAGAGTCACCTAACAAATGATAGTCATTGTATGGATTTCCACCCAATTCGACTTTAATATATTGGAATAGTGGACACTTCCACCACACACTTGCGTCGTTACTGGAACCGGGCCACCCAGCAAAAACATCCACAAATTCCATGTCACTATCGCAGACGCACTGTAAAATAATAGTATGAAAACCCTTTCGGTTATAGTAACTGGCACGGTCGTCAGTAGGTGCTGTTATTGGAATGTGGGTGCTGTCAATAGCACTTAAAACTCCCGGAAAGCAGTTTTCTTTTGAAATTTATTTACAATAATGGGTGCTCTTTCCTCTGTAGGGAATTTGATGAATTTTTGCATTAATTCCACCACAGATTTGCAACAAAAGACAAACGATTCATGTGAATGTCCTTTGGACAAACCAAATCGGCCCGCGACTCCACGAAATGATTCCTGATTTGATAAGATCCAAATAGACATCAGTGTGATTTTTAAAACTGGAATTCGTGGCCGACCCGGTTTGCCTCCAGAGAATGCTTGCATTTTTCCTGACATGGTGACTATTATCTAGTGAATTGAAAAAGTAAATGCTTTTTCAATCAAAGGCTCAATCAAAAATTTTTAAAATTGGAACTAATTTAGACAAGATTTTACGATGTGCCCACAGCCACTGTGCGATGTTCTGTGATCAATGGCAAGGGGGAATTCAGTTGATAAAATTGTTTCCATTAATTTTTAGGCGAATAATTCATGATTGCGACTGTGGTCATATAGTAAAATTCTACCACAAAGTGTATATTTTTATTTTTACCTCTACGGTTGAACGCTATCATATGGTACCGTTGGAACTTTCAATGCTAAGATATGGCACGTAATATATCAAACAACTCCTAACAACGTGTCATGAGTGAATATAAAAAGTAAATATTGATAGTGGGAAATTGTTAAGTAGCACGTGCCTTAATGGTACCATATGATACCATATGTTACCGTTGGAACCTTCAATGCTAAAATATGGCGTGTAATATATCAAACAACTCGTAACGAAGTTTCTTGAGCGAATATAACGAGTAAATAATGATAGTGGGAAATTGTAATGTAGCAGGTGCCCTAATGGTACTATACGATACAATATCGTACCGTTGGAACTTTCAATGCTAAGATATGGCATGTAATATATCAAACAACTCATAACAACGTGTCATGAGTGAATAAAACGAGTAATTAATGGGTAGTCAGAATTGTTTAGTAGTACATGTTTTAATGGTGCTATATGTTACCTTTGGCTTAATGGTATATAAAACTAAATGCTGTGAGACATAATGCTAAATAGTAGTAGTTAATCGCTTGCTTCAATAGCAGATGATCACGTAGAAACACTTTAGTAAGTGAATATGAACAGATGATAGATGCTTAGACATAACGCTTCAGCAATTAAGGCTCACTTCGTTTAACATTATGTGGGAATGTCTTACAAATTATAGAATTTTTATTTGTTCAAATATATAAAGAATAACTTCACTCTCCAGTTAACCCTTCAGTTCTTCAAGTTTATTCGTTTAAATTCCTTCTATACATTTGTTTACTTGAATAGTAATTTACAATTTAAGTTTCATTTTTATATATTTTCTCTAAAGTGTTTTAAAATGTTGGTTAATTCTATATATCAATGTATGATGCTATAATATGAAAATGTGCTCCCCTTATCCGCTTTGGCGGTAAAATCATTTTTGTTAATTTATTTCGTTAGTGATTTCATTGCTTTATTTATATCGTTATCTTTTCCTCTTTTTTTTTCGATTGTATTTATGATTATATTTAATATTTCTTTGTAAATGGGTATTTCCGTCAATAAATAAATATAATAATAAAATATTTGGACTCTTCGAGCATTGTCAACGCTAGCTTGGAACATTCGCCCCTTACGAAGTCATTGTTGTTCCACGCGCACACATCGTTAGCTTGCGCGCGTTCGTCTGCTCGCGTCCGCTTCATTAGCGTGCGGACCAGGGAGGTGCAACTCATAGCTTTTTCCGTACTATCTGCGAAATTCAAGATGGCTGACTGGTACTTAATGCATGGCCTTCTCTAACTACCATGCTTAATGTTAGCTGAGAAAAGCCGAGCAATCAGGACAAAAGGTTTAATTGTTTCAGTTTTCACGTCGTAGATTCACAGCGTATTTTCATATCTTTAATGCAATTACACAGAAATTTAATTTAATAAATAATTAATTTTTTTATGAAATTGATACAATTTATATTGAATAAATTATGTTTGAGAAAATGGACTTATTTATGGGCAATAAAGACATTGTACTTGATATCATTGTGTATGGACAACAAAAAATCCCAAATCGAATAGTTATTTTTGGGCAAAAGGACTATTTATTAATATTATTATTTATCAATTAATGTTGAACAATTACTATCTCAGTTTAATGCCGTGCATACATAGCGCATGTTTTATTACTGTGACAGTGATGTTTTAAAGCATGGTGTTATTACAAAAAAAAAAAAAAGTTTAAAGAAGCTCAATGATAAAAATTGAGTTCACGAGAATCACAATTAATCATAGGAATCAATTATTTTTTAATCCTATTGAAAATCGCATGCGTCGCCCCCTGGCTATAACAGAGATCAAGCCTCTATTCTTTCCATACATTCCTTTAGTTTGCAAATGTAATCTACATTACATTTATTTCTTAAAATTATAATTACGGTCTCCTATTCTGAATCATTTTCCTCATCTGAAATTTATAACCTAATCCTTCCAGAACGTTTTCACTTTCTTTTTACCAGGATCACATGACCGCGCCTCAAATTCCGGCCTTTAAAAGAACCCGCCTTCAAACCGGGAAAATACGCTATGTATTGGCAAAATCACACTACAAAATCACTACTACTCCTGGAGCAGAAGTGATTTTCGTATTGGTATATTACTATGGTTACAGTAGAAAGGGTAAAAAAAAGTGAATTCAATTTTGTTTTTACATTCGAGCAATCTAAATATATTCATAAACTGTAATAACTTATTATTTCACCAATATCAAAATTTTAAAAAAAATACCAGAGTTTTATTAAATTTTTATAAAATTTTCAATCAATTGTGCATTGAGTTTAGCGTGTCGTATGCTATTTATGACTGACTGGGATTGCAGCGCCACCGGTGGCGCCCTATCCGTTGACGGACACTTTTTTCAATAGAGTTTCCTCCTCTGGTATATATATCTATCTCTATGGTGCGGACGTTCCATTTTAAACAATGAAAAATGGTGTAGGAATACTTCCGAAAGTTATAAAAAGAAATTTAGTCATAATTAGAAGTTGATTGAAATTAATTCACAATTTTATTCAGAATTAAAAGGGAGAAAAGTGCTGAACAGAATGCATATAAACGTCGCATCTATTTACAAACAATAGAAGCGAGTTTTGCGTTTTGTCGACGAAATCATGATGTGTGAAAGGAATAAATGGATAGGAAAACGGATAGGAAAAGGAAAGGATAGGTAATTTCCATATCTATCATTTCATAATGACGATTCACGAACGAATACATCTTAATTTTTCATTTAATATTTCACTCATTGTTGGCGCTAATTTGATGCACGGGGGTGGGGTATTGTAAATCGTATTTCTACCAATATTAAGCCCGAAATTGTCACTACCGTAGGCGATGTAAAAATGTATGATTTTTCCTTGCGCATGCTTCTCTCTAGGCGGTATTGATTGCACACGCCGCCGTTACGACCAGTTCCTTCATTTCAAATATACACAAATTACAAATTAGAAGTTTTACGGGTGGAATATATAAACAACGCAGTTCTTCAACAGTTTATGTAGCAGTATTCATTTAGCCTTTCGGTACTTGATCATATCATTCATTAATGGTTTATTAAGTACGGAAAGGTGCTTTATGCTCTCAGTGTGGGGAAATGTCTGTCTGTCTGTCCATAACCCTAACTCCTCCAAGGCTATGAAAGATTTTCAAAATTTGTTTACGTCAGTCTATGAATATGGTTCATGACACGAACCAATCACAAATATTATCTAAATCGGTTCATTTGGCACGTACACAAATGGTACCTGTATTTTCCCACCTAGCAATTTTCAGTGGAAAGATATAATAAGTAATACATCAAAGAAATCGTAACGACGAGCTGTAAGTGGTTATTAATTACCGTTTTCGTCAATTGATAAATATGGTTTCGTTATGAAGACCAGCATAATGGATACAATGGCACGTGCTCTAATGGTACCCTTATGACACCCTTAACAATTTTCAATGATAAGATATGTCATGTAATATATCAAACCACTTGGAATGACGTATCATGATTGAATATTATGTAAAATTAATGATAATCCAAATTGGTTCAAAGGTACGTGGTTTTATGGTATCATTATGGTCCACTGGAAACTTTCAATGTTAAAATAGGGCAAGTGATATATCAAACAACTTGGAATGACGTATCATGTATGAATATAATGTAAAATTAATGATAGTAGAAATTGTTTCAAAGGCCCTTAGTTTAGGGGAACCATTATGGTTCATTGCAAGTTTCAATGCTAAAATATGGCATGTAATATATCAAACAACTTGGAATGATATGTCATGAATGAATATAATGTAAAATTATTGATAATCCAAATTGGTTCAAAGGTACCGTACGTGGTTTAATGATATCATTATGATCCATTAGAAACTTTCAATGTTAACATAGGGTAGTTTTAAAATTTGGTTTCGCGAATGGTTTAGTTTAGCCTTTCGGTACTTGGTTATGTCATTCCTTAATGGTTTATTTAGTTGTGTGAAATTTTTCTTTGAGTTTATATTAAATGAATAGTTTAATCTACCACATTTGTTCAATTCCCACTCTGTACACGTTAAGTTATCTACTTACAATTATTTATCGGCCTCGGTGAAGCTCAGTGGTTGCGTGATCGCCTCTGATACCCGAGGACACGGGTTCGATCCCGGCCGAGGACGACGAGGATTTTTTCAGGGGAGAAATCCTGAGATCACGCACTTCCTTCGGAAAGGAAGTAAAGCCCATAGTCCCGTGTAGTCGTTTGCCGGCTGCACGATAAAGAACGTTTGCGAGACAAAATTTGCGGCCCATATTACGCCGTCCTGAAATGATCATAGTATTGAAAAGGACATTAATACCAAACAAACCAATCCAAACCTACTTACAATTAATAGAGCTTTTAACCGTGACAATAATATATTTTTATTCACTTTTGGTAGTTGTTTCCGAATGAGGTAGTCGTAGTCTCTTATTCATATAAAATAGAACATCAGACAAAAGGTTTGTTACCTTACTTAGATCCCAATTTATTATTTTCTTTAAGACGACCCCAAACAATTTGTCAACGCAAAGCTAGGGTGCTGTTTAGCTTAAAAGGATTTATGGATATGAATATGAAACAACGAAATGCTCGAACAGAAAGTTACTCTTAATATTGTATTAACGAGGCTTTACAATACATACAAAAGAAAATTTTAATTTGCAAAATTTCAACACATTTTTAAGTCGAGTCCAGTGAAATAATATTTTTGAGTAGGGGTGGACCACACCGCCTTTAGATAGCAGTGGACCAAATATTGTCATCAACTTAACTGGTATAACTAATTGCTATTAGTATATACGAGGCCTGTGAGAAAAGTATCCGACCTAATTTTTTTTGGCGAAAACCTGATGGATTTGGATCGCGCGCGCTTGCATGAGCCGATCTTGAACCTTTGTGCGTATGCGTGAATTTTTTCCAGCCTCTCAATAGCGTCAGTTGCTGGCAATCAGCATTAGAGGGAGGTAGTGTATTGTGCTCTCGGCGGTTTTTTATTTTGAAGGAAAATGACGGAACGACTGGAGCAGCGTTACTGCATCAAATTTTGCCAGAAACTGGGCGACAGCCAGGTGGAAACCATCAGTCGTCACAGTGGAAGCATTCCTCGTCACCACGACCAAAGAAGGCCCGCCAAGTGCGCAGCAATGTGAAAGTGATGCTGACTGCTTTCTTTGACTCTCGCGGTGTGGTACACCACGAGTACGCACCCACATGGTCAAACAATCACCAAAGAGTACTTCAGGGATGTCCTCCGTCGCCTACGTAATGCATTGCGGCGCAAGAGACCGCAATTGTGGTCAACAGGCAATTGGCGCCTCAAAAACCAAACTTGATTCAGACTTTTTGGGCGAAAAACCAGACTCCCGTGTTACAACAGGCTCCTTACTCTCCTGACCTGGCCCCCTGCGGCTTTTGGCTGTTCCCCAAACTTAAGAGGCCATTGAAAGGAACGCGATTTCAGACAAGAGAGGACATGATGGCTGCAACGACGGCCGAGCTAAACTCCATTCCGAAAGACGCTTTCCAGGAATGCTTCCAACAATGGCGGCACCGCTGGGAGCAGTGTGTAGAGTCCCAAGGAGACTACTTTGAGGGTGATTAGGTTTCCAATGCTCCAGGTGTGTAATTTTTTTTTTCCCGGCCGAAGGTCGGATACTTTTCTCACAGGCCTCGTATAACTGCTGTTGCAAATGTGAACATCAGGAAGCTAGAAGAGGAAGCGTGACTAATTCCTTAAGTAAAAAGATGAGAAATTGGAAAAATTGAATGAATCAATCATTTGACACGAAAAAACACATATATGACTTTCCTGTAATTTCATTTTCGAGCTAAGACAATTAGTTTAGCCTTTTGAGATACTGCGTGACGATTATTGAGCCATATGAAAAAAAGCCTTGATAATTTTTGAACAATTTGCGAGATTCAGTTAAAACTTGGACAGGAGAGAAATTGGAGAGAGGCTTGAGAATTTCCGAGCGCGGTGGACGTAGAAAAGAGACCTCGCCGAAAATAACGTGTGCCAACGCTATAGCGGATCCTCTGCTTTAGACACAAGCGAGGCAGTGGGTGGTTTATACGTTACGAACTCCGCGAGTTCGTCAGGCGGTTGAATGCAGGGCATGTTTGGATTTCTTTTTGAGCATGCGCACACGTGTTGTTGTTGTTCATTTTTCGTTGAAAATGTCGAAATACAGCAGAATTGCCGCATTTGGGGGACCCAGAAGCTGCGCGAAGCGGTAAGCAAAGAAAGCGTCGCATGGGGGCACATTGTAAGATCGGACGCCAACGTAAGGTTGAAAAGGGCGCCCAAGAAACTAGGTTGAAAGAAGTTGCATAGGGGCGCCGAAGAAGCTAGCGCCGCCTCTGTCCAGAGGTCACTGGAATGCGAATCGCTTGGCCGCCATATTCTCCTGATCTCAACCCTTGTGACTCATTTTTGTGGGTCAATATTAAAGACAAAGTTGACGCAAATAACCCCGAAACCATCGCTAGCGCTAAACAGCCATTCAGGAGGTCATCGAAAGCATCGATGTCTCGACACTTCAGCAAGTTTTGCAGAACTTTGCTCTTCGTCTGCGCCACATCATAGCCATTGATGGCAAGCATACTGAACATGTCATAAACTAAATCCGAATATCTGTAGATAATTTTAACATTTGAATAAAATTTTTGAATTCAGTAGTTTTGAAAATTTGATGTTTTATTTCATATAGCTCAATAATTGTCACCCTGTATATTAACTTTTTCTAAAAATAAAGAAATGGGCGTTGCATTCAAACCAGAGAACAGAAATCAATAAATTCGACATGTACAGAATCCGCTTATTGAGACGAATAATTTTCATACCTAATTGTTTTGGCTTTGATGAGCCATTTTGGAGTTATTAAGGCATTAATTGTGCCCTTCTCTTCCGGATAGGTCAACCCCCCCCCCCCCTCCCAAATGATAAATTTGTTCCTGATTCGCGAGTCTACGTCGATGTTTTGCGAAAATATTTCGATCTGTGTATATTGCATATTTTTCCTATTAATTTGGTGCAGCTAACTCCTCCGAACCGGACTCTTATTGGGAAGAATAATTTTTGATTATCATTTGGGAGATATAGGCTTTTATTTTTACGAAATACAGTAATTAAAAATTTGCCACTGAAAAATTGGACCTGAGATTATTAATGTAAGAAGAATTAATTCGCCGTGTGCGAATACACCGTTCCACCTGATTACAATTACTAATTATATCCTTTTTTTTATAAAACTAAGTCACATTCTGTTTTAATTTGCGATACTTATTAAAAGTGGAAATATTTACTTCATCTTACGTTTAAATCATAAACTGATGCATATTCTTAAGAAACACAGCAACTACTGTATGAAATTATCAATGAACTGTATGATGATATTATGCAGGATATTGATACGTTTCAAAAAATCTGCAAATAGTTTGGATTAGAAGGGTGAAATAAGGAAAAAGATGACAGAAAGATACAAGGGAAAAAATAAGAAACCAGAAGGCAGTCTGTTGTATCTGTTGACGAGCTTTCAGCGCCTGCATGCAATGATAAAAACATTACTCCCTTCTCGAAAGGATTCTCTTCTCTTTTTTTTTTTTCCTTATCTATTAAAGATAACCCTTTTAGCTCTTAGGCCATGAGAAATCCTTTTTGCTTCTTACTATGAATTCGACTAGGCCTAAACCTTATTTTTTAAATTCATTCTTTAGAAAACTATATCATTTTTTTTATTACAATTTTTTACATATTCATTTCACTTTTGGTTGAGGATTTATTCTATGATTGTCATGTACTAAATGTTGTTTTCGAATGTTTAACTTCGCATTTCTATCCTCAATTACCAGAAAGCGAATTAATTCTATAAACGCAATCTTTACGTCTTCAATAGAACAAACTGTAATATAATGTGAATATTTAAGAATCAATATAATTTCGAACTTTTTATTTTTATATGTATTTATCTTCTTATTCAGTAAATTGCTGTTTGTTTGTTTTCCGGATTTTGTTCGATTCGAAGCAATTTCATTAAATAAACGAGGTGTGGAGAGAAATCCCTTCAAGTTAAAATTTCATATGCAAAGTGTTGAAAAAACGGACGAGATAGGCTTGCACTTTAGAAATGGTTTTTTTTTCGCTGTATTATTTTTTATTTGAATTATATTTTTTCACAAATTTATAATTAATAATTATTTAAAAATTTAAATTTACATTGAACAAATTGAAGGTGACAAACTATTAGAATAATTCTGAGATAGAGACAAATATTTAGAATAATTTTAGAATGATACCAGAACTGTCCGATCGTAAGTGATTTATATATCTTTTTAATGCTAAATATAAAACGCATTAAAGCTTTTCGAAGGTGAGGAACATGGGTAAGAAATCGAATCTACAGTATGATCTAAATGAAACTGGAAAAATTCAGGCAGAAGTTGCGAAAATCATGAAGTGCAAAATCACAGTTTACGGTAGCAAAAATGTTCATTTATTTATTACGTATTAATGCAAGAAGAATTAGTTCGGCCTGTGCGAATGCACCGTTCCACCTGATAAACATTAGTATTTGTATCCTTTATTATTTATTTATTAAAGCTGCAAGCTAAAAGCCCAGTAATAGTTTACAAGTACGTGTACAAAGGAATTACAAAAAGATAGAATAAAACAAGATATAATACAAATGGCTCTACACGTAAAAATGTAAAGATAAAAAAGAAAAATAATTAATTAACTACAAAATAAGCGAGATATTTTCAATGACAGTGGCTTTATAAGTTTATAATTTATAACACTGATGTCAATTAGGCTGGAAATAGATTTGTGACAATTTTTTATAACTCCTAAAATGTTTCAAAATGTGTTTCGCAACGATAGATTTGAAACATTTGAAACGTAAAATTATAGATCTGTTTTTAGTGTTATAATTGAATTTTTTTGTTAAAATTCGCACTATTTCAGGGAAATTGCTAGTCAATTTTGGGAGACCTCTGCATTACGAAAAATAATGAAAACTATTACAGCCGGCACCCCCCCCCCCTTTCGAGAGGACTACAGATGAAACCTATTATTTCTCTACTCTGTTGTGATGTAGTGATAATGATTTAACATATTGTTATAAATTCAAATTTAAAAAATAAATGATCAAAGTTGCAGGTTTATGAACAGAAAAATATAAATAATTTGCACTGTATGTTTCTTGATTTGCAAATATCTTAGAATCTTCCAAACCTGGCAATTTACTACGAATTTTGCTCGTATGTATCATATATCGGCAAAACGAATGAATTTTACAGAATTTATTCTTAAAATGTAAATATTTGTAACTTTAATACGTCATAGTTGCTTAAGCGGATATAATTCATGATTATTAAAAGTGAGATCCCTGAAATTGACTACTGGATTAATAATCGGGTAAAATGGCCTATTAATTTTTGGCTTTTGGGAAAGAAACATCTTTGGCAATTTTAAGTTTCATTTCAATCAATCTTATTCAGTGTTTCCAATTTAGCGCTTTTTTTAAGCTCCCTAGAGCGAAAATTTTCAATTTTTCGCAGTGACATTATTTTAGGGTGTTGTTCTTTTTCTAACGCAAAATTTAGCGCGATAGTAGTATAGGCCTCGTACCCCTTAGCTTTCGTCGCGATTCTGCGCCACTAAGCGGCAGTTTCCGGCAATAGTCCTGTGAGACGCTGAGACTATCAGCATATTATGCTGAGCATAGGGCGAAGGGAGATTTCGTTCTCATCACAACAATCCAGTAGTCAATCCACGTTTTTTTATTAATTAGAATTTTGTTAGTTGTCAGGCTATTATTGCAATATGAGTAATAAAAATTGCTCTGTTATGGGCTATAGCAATACCTACAAAAATACGCTCGTTCTCTAATGCCGAGATCGAGCTGCTTCCTTTTATTGACAGTATCGTTCGTGTTTGTTGTGCGCTAGCAAACCTTCAGAGTCTCATGACACAGGAAAAGCAGACCTGAATCTGTGGAAACATATGTTTTCTTTCTGAATAATAATATTAAATTTCTTTTCATACAACATGATCTAGAGTTACGATGCTTTGAAGCAAAAATTTGTAATTCACCGCTTCCATCGTTGTTTCTGAGAAGTATCGTAATTCTCAGATCATGAAGTTTTTTTCCCCCCTGAGTGGATGCCCCCTTACCGTGGATTTGTAAGTTTTTTTTTTGGGTGCTTCAGGGATTCTGTGAGCCACGGTGGAGATATAGCTATATCTCCACCGTGCTGTGAGCTATGCTGTTGTAGCACTGCTACTTTAGGGTCACCCTTACCAGAAAGGTCATGGTTAAGAAGTAGGACGAAGAGTATCCAAACAAACATATCTCATGCTGTCGACGAATGAGAGAAAGTATGAGTTTTGTTTCATTTTTCATATGTTGGATAAAAGAAATTTAAAATTATTATTCAGTGTGAATTTATCACAACGTATCTTATTTACCGTACTATATTTTTTTAATTGGCTAACAGACTAATAAATTATGAACTATTTTTGTAACCGTTTCAGCTTCTCAGTTTTTACAAATGTTGAGATATAGTGTGATTCCTCCTTAACATAAATGCCAAAATAAAAATTTTTTTTTATTTATTGATTTGTAATTTTGCAAGCAACAGGCTATGACAGCCTACTAACAGCTTACAAGAATAAAAATTATAAATAGTAGAATATAAAAAAGAATAAATATAATTTTATTAAATATAAACAAGGAAAATGGTCATAAGAAAAATTAACATAGTGATTATAATTTTAAAAAATATAAATCAATAAAAATTGTAAATTATACAGTAATACAAAGAATAAACATAAAAATATTAATCATCGATCCTCTGAAGAATTGTGCATGAAAAATTGGCAAGAAGCCGCATCGAAACACAACATTGCAATCCATTTTACTATTTGCTATTAGCGCATTCAGCCTCTCTCTCCCACGAGAACTTACAAATTCGCTGCTATGAGCTCTGAATCTAGAAAAACGGTGCTGTCATTTGAGAGGCGTAAGAGGCGTATTCTAGCAAGATTTTAGCGCTTTTTAACGCTTTATCGTGCCATGGCATTAATTCGTACCACCAACTTTCTGTATAGTTATTGGGGTTTGGTATAAATGTATACCGACAATACGTTTTGTGAAGGATTTTAATAATCGATTCTCTCACTAGATGGCAATCATAACTTTTAAAACTTAAAGAAAACCTGAAACGAGGTAAAACTAACATGTGCTTCCATACGTTTCGCCATAATTTTATGGTTCTTCAAAAAGTTATTTTCATTATTTCGGGAATTAATAATAGCAAATTCTTAATATATACTGCATGTAGCCTTAGTAAAGTTAAACGCTGTGGCTACAGTCACGGAACCGTGTACGATTTTTCAGTCCCGGAATGACGTCACTTCCTGCTACGTGAAGGGAAGAGCGGTGCACGGCGGTCGCGTCGAATGTTCAAGTCACATGTGCGATGGATTTTAAAGATGAATTTTCATCATATAACGAATTATAAAACTTTGTTAAGGAGTATTCTAAGCAAAATTTTGTTCAATTGTGGACATGCGACTCTAGAACAATTGAAGGGGTCACAAAAAGAGGACGAAAACGACACATAAACGACGAACTTCGCTTTTAACCATTGCTAAATAGAGAAATAAGGAATTAAAATGACTGGAAAATGGTTTATAAACGATGAGGGTAACGAAATTATTCTTGCATTTCCTTTGCACGATCACAAATTTTATTACAACCTAACAACGAATTAATTTCCCTATTGCAGCTAAAAACTTGAATGATCCCCTATGCCTTCACAGTCGCAGATCCGTGAAACAAATCTCAATCACGACCCCGTGGCCGACGTGCACCGCTCTTCCCTTCACGTAGCAGGAAGTGACGTCATTCCGGGACCGAAAAATCGTACACGGTTCCGTGACTGTAGCCACTGGTTATGTGTTGGTATGTGTTGATTTGCTTTATATACGAAGAAATTAACAATCTTCGAAGAGATGTGGGTGGTACTACCATGTACCATGGACCAATTTTTGGCATCTCCATTGTGTTAGTATTTCTGTTTCAGATGCCGTTAGAAAAATATAAACCCTTACATAATGAAGAGGAAATTCTACACTTTTATATTCACTTCCTGATGATGGAAGTAATTCAGAAGATGAGGGAGATTCGGATAATGAAGATGATCAAACAGTTTTATCAAATATATCATCATCGTTATCGTTGCCTATTGATAGAAGTATGCAATTATCAAATGTTATATCCAGCAATGAACCAACTCCTGGTCCAAGTGGATTACAGTCATCTCATCAACAATCAACGTAAGATTCCGCTACAGCATTGGTATTAATTCTAAGTTTACAGCACACTTGTTTATATTTGTTCCTAAATCCACGGAACGTTTATTGTATCAATTTTCAGTTCACCTCTTCGTACTCGGATTCAGAAAAGGAAAGCAGATTCGCAGTTGAGAAAACAAAACAAGAAGCAGAAAACCAGAACTTATTCAACTAGGAGTAAAAACATTTCATTACCCATCGATGACGTGGAGATTGATTTTTCTATCGATGAAAGTTCGGGTGATGAATCTACTCAGTTGCATGAATATGAAGATCAAGACTCCTCAGGTTGGAATCAAATTGAGGTGACAACATCCTTCCCTACTTTTTCAACTACTTCTCAACCGGCATATCAATTCACTACTGCAAGTTTTTTTCTCCAGAAATAATGAAGCATATTGTGAAAGAGACGAATTCCTATGCTAATAAACAGCAAATACCAAACTGGAAGAATACCAATGAATCGGAATTATTAGTTTTTGGGGGGGTTCTTTTGGCAATGAGTATAAACAAATTGCCTAACTACGAATTATATTGGCCATGCAATCCATTCCTGCACAATCCATTTGTTTCTGAAGTAATGACATGCAAGAGATTCAAGCAAATTCTCCGTGGACTTCACTGTAACAGTGAAGAGAATCCAAAATCGAAGAATGATCCGGAATATGATAAACTGTGGAAAATTAGACCAATTATTGATGCAATAAATGATCGTTTTGAGAGAGAATTAATTCCTGGTTCTATATTCTCGTCTGATGAGTCTATGGTATTGTTCAAGGGTCGGAGTTCCTTGAAGTCTGTGAAAAGAGGGTATAAAATTTGAGCATTGGCTTGCGCTAGAACGGGATATCTTAGAAAGTTTATTGTCTACACTGGAAAATCAAAGGACCAAGAGGAAGGAACCCTAGGAGAGTGCGTTGTGAAACAACTCTGCAGAGGCCTGGCTGCTAATGGGCCCAAGCTCGTCGTTTTTGATAATTTCTTTACCACTTTTTTTCTTATGAAAGATTTGCTGAAAGAGGATATTTTTAGCATCGAAACAGTGAGAGCTAATCGTATCGGCCTTCCAGACTTTATAACAAAAAAAAAAAAGTTAGAAAAGGGACAGTATATATGGAGAAGAAAAGACAATGTGTCAGCAGTGCAATGGCGAGATAATCGTCATGTAAATGTTCTCTCAACTGCGCACGATCTACAGGAAATTGTGCAGGTAAACAGAAAGGAGAAAGATGGAACACGACGGATGATCGAATGCCCAAAAATTATCAAAGATTATGTTGCATATATGCGTGGGGTAGATCGTTTCGATCAAATGAAAGCAACACTATCTGTTAGCCGTAAATCACGAAAGTGGTGGCATCGACTCTTTTACTTTTTTCTTGATGCTGCAATTGTGAATTCCATGCAACTGTGGAAAATGACTCATGAAGAAGACATATCAAAGCTTGATTTCTCAATGCAATTGTCTCAAGCATTAGTGGCTGACCAAGTGAAAACAAGGAAACGAAGAAAGAAAATCACATTTCACACACAGAAATCAATGAAGTCAGTGGCAACCAATTTGGAGTGCCTGATGAAATCTGGAAATTTGATGTGGGAAGCCATTTTCCTGAAGAAATTCAACAAAGAAGAAGATGCCGATATTGTAGTAGAAAAAAAAAAGCAAGTTCGTACTAAATACGTTTGTGAATATTGCCAAATACCATTATGCATTTATCCTTATTTCAAAAATTTTCATTTAGCCAGTAGCACTGAATAATGGTTAAAATAAAGTGAAAATGTAAAAGATTTTACTTTTAATTGTATATCTAACCAATATTCATAATAAAAATCATATTTTATTATTAAATTGACGAATAAGCAGATTTAGCTTGAAATTATTAAACTCATTATCACTCATATAAAAGGCCATGGTACGTTATTTCACCACCATTCACATTCGAATATCTAGGCCATGGTAAAACGGTTTACCACCTATTTATGCAAATTATGTAAGGTTTACAATGATTGGCTTTGAAATATAAACACTTCAGATCACCCATATTCAAAATATGAAATATAATTGGTTTCACATTACTCAAAGAATGATGGCCCTATAAAGGGTTAAAGGAGTTTTATTGTATTTCATATCTATCGTTGTGAAACACATTTTGAAGCATTTTAGGAGTTATAAAAAATTGTCATAAAAAATGTATGGACAAAATTAAAAATTTATACTTTATAACACATATTTAACATGAACAACAAATAAAATTGAGCGTTTAAAAAATTATACGATTTCACTGAACTAGATAATTAATACAGTATTAATTAATTTCTATAAAGCAAAAAGATTAATTCTGTAAATTTTAAAAACCTACCATTTAAGCATTGTTTATTTATTAGTATAAACAGATTATTAATAAAAAAAAAGGTTAAAAGAAAAAAAAAAGATTCATGGATACAAATGGTTTCGGCCATGATCTGATCATACAACCATCATACAACAATTATACAACCATGTAAATACAGATCATGGTTTCGGCGTTCTTCGTCCTCGTACGGAGGTGATGATCGATTGTATTGTTCACGTAAAATCTGACGGCGTTTGAATGCGCACTTGGTCGGGAGCAGGGCGATTTATCCGCTCGTGTAAAAGAGAGGGGCGGAAACCCCACCAACAGCGTTGGCGTTTTCCGGGTATTTACCCGGAATCCGGGTAATTTCATTCCGTCTCGGGTAATTTACGGGTATTGAAAGATTCTGGGTAAATTGGGGTATTTTCATCCTTTGCATCCATACCACCTGCAACTGGTTCAGGCACTGAACCCAACCGACTATCCACACCGACAACGATTTTGCCAATGATACAACGTCGTCATGCTGCAGACCCTAGTTGTCTCAACCAGATACTTTTCACGGACGAAGCAACCTTCACCCGGACAGTAATCGTAAATTCTCACAACCAGCACCATTGGGCAGATGCTAACCCGCATGTTACCAGAGCTCGAGCGCATCAAGAGCGTTTCTGCGTGAACATTTGGTGTGGAATTGTCGGAAATAACTTAATTGGCCTTTATGTGTTGCCGCCACGATTGACTGGGCGAACGTATCTTTTGTTTCTGCAGAATGCATTGCCAGAATTACTGGAAGATGTTCCTCTTTTGATAACATGTGGTTCATGGATGGCGCTCCAGCACATTTCAGCCATGTTGTGCGAGCACACCTTAATGCTGCATACACGAATCGGTGGATAGGTCGAGGTGGACCGGTAGCCTGGCCTGCAAGATCACCCGACCTTAATCCCTTGGACTTTTTTCTGTGGGGTCATGTGAAAATGATCGTCTACAGCACAGAAGTTCCTAACATTATGGATCTGCGACAACGAATTGAAAATGCATGCCAAACCGTTCGTAATGCTGGCGACGAACTCTTCCATGACATCAGACGGTCGCTCATGCAACGAGCCGAAGCGTGCGTGCGAGCTGGTGGCGGGCACTTTGAACAATTCCTGTAATTTGGAGCCACGGGTTTCGCGTAAATAAATCGTTTCCAGACAAAGTGCTATAGAACATTTTCGTCTTCTTTTGACCTGAAGAATATGTCACTAAATTTATTGCACATAATTTTGAAACGCCCTGTATAAATTACAACAAAAAGGAAATATTAAAGATTATGTTAATTTGTAAACAATTATTAAAAAAAAACATGCCGAAATGCGCAAATGTAAAAAAAAAATTGAGAATCCTGTGTTTTCATTGTAACGAATGCTATAAATTTGAAGTTAAAAATATCGTTCACGTAGAAGTGAAATTTTTTTAACAATTTTCTATTATTTCGCAATTTTATTTTCAAGAAACATAGGAGCTCATTTCAGCCGAAGTTATGATAGACAAGAAAAGTTCAGGGGATTCCAAGAATTTTTCCATGTAGAAATTCATCAGATACTTACTCCAGGGGCAACGCGTTGGTTGTCTTCCAAAGCTTGCATTGATAGGATCCGTGAACAGTACGTACCTTTGAGAGAATACCTAAGAGCAACTGTCCTCGAAGATCCATCAAAGACTATTGAAGAAATGCTGAATAACATGTAGAACGTGTTCACTCAGGCATACTTGGAGTTTCTTTCATATGTTTTAGGACTTCTGACCGACTTTAACGTGATGTTTCAGAGTAAAAGCCCACTCCTGCATAAATTGAAGACAGAGGTAGAAAGGCTGCTGAAAACTCTCTGCAGTAATAACATGGATATAACTTGCGTGAAGAAATGCACAAACATCTTGAAAATTGATCATAAGAATCCCAGTACTTTTGAGAAGCTAGAGAGGAAATATTTGGGGATTGAAGCAACAGAAACACTCAAAGGAGTTGCAAATAATTCTGAAGTGCAGTTCTTTTACAAAAATAGCCTGAGTTTCTATGTTGCATTGGTTGACGAGATCAAAACTCGATTTGACTTTTCTGATCCTCTTTTTGAAATTATAACAATCGTTGATCCAGTCGTTTCTCAGTCATTTGAAGTGAAAACATTGCAATCACTGTTGAAGCGATTTCCCATTCTGAAAGATCATGTGAAACCACAAGAGTTGGATCAAGAATGGAGAGAGTATTCTTTATTAGACGATTCGTCAGTTGGTCTAGATTCCACAAAACCTGTTGAAGATTACTGGAGAGCTTGTTTTGCCTTAAAGAATGCTGCTGGCCAACCAATTTTCCCTAGCCTTACGAAGACAATCCAACTATTATTGATATTGCCATTTTCAAATGCTTCGGTTGAACGTGTCTTTAGCGAGTTAAGCAACTGCAAAACGAAAAACAGGAATAGAATGGACAATAATGTTGTATCCCTGATGATAACTCGCGAAGGCATAGAAGAAGAAGCTGGTATAAATTTTTTCAACCCAACTACTGAAATGCTTTTAGCAAACCTTGGCAAATATTAAATAAAGAGTTTTTATTTGAGATTTGAGCATTTTTTGTTGAGATGGTTATTTTTATTGGTTAATTTTCATAATCATTCGCCAGATATTTCACATTTATTCTCTAAGATTTGTGTTCATAAAATCATTTTTGTTTAAGAAAATCAAAAATCTATTTTAAAAAACGCTTGTGGCGAGGGAGTTGTCACTATATAAAAAAATGGCGTATAAGATTGCACCTGCGATTATGCTCGGATTTAAAAGCCCGTGTACAATTGTGCTGGATTATAGGGAAATTAAACTGTATGAAGATTGTACCCACTGAAGTCCCTTAGCTCTTAGCATCAGCGATGGAGATTCAGATTTAGGATTCACATCGCTATCGAGTTGGAGACTAAAGAAAAAAACTCGTTAGCCTCGATCGAGTTGTTTTCTTAGCGTTTCAACGTTTCAGATTGGGTCCTTTTATCTTCGAAGATAAAAGGAGCCTGCAAAAACTAACACAGAATGCGCCGGGACATTTAATTCCTTTTTAATCGATTTCGGGGAAATTTTGGGAATTTCCGGGGATTTGAGCAGCGCCTTCTGGGTAAACCGACGACACCTTTACGCCAACGCTGCCCACCAATGACGCGAAGAGGAGAAAGTAGCACCAGATTAGATCGAGTGATGAGTTACATTAGATTGGGAAATTATATTGTACAAATGCTCTTGTATAACGTATATAAGCCAAAAAACGTGGAAAGTACATGAAATTTGGAAAAAAAAAAGGTTGGGGATAGGGGGTTGGGGTAGGGGGATTATAGTCAGGGTTTATCCTTAGTGTTATTTACTGTGCTTTACCCTTCTAACCTAAATTACTTTTCTAACTTTACAACTTGGGAGTGGGGGTAGGGGAAGAGGAGAGCTACCCTTGCCTCGCTTTTTTTTTTTTTTTTTTTTTTTATAAAAATTACATCCTCACACCTCCCCTACAAAATGGTCATCTCTCATGCCCCCAACTTATAGTGTGTACTCTCAGATTACGTCCACGAATATTACTATTACGTCGAGTTAAAAGTTTCTTACCTACTTGAATATCATTTGTAATTTGCTCTTGGAATAAATCTGAACACTTTTAAAGTGTACGGATAAAAAATACCAAAAGCTGCAGCTGTATCAGTAAAAGATTTAATTCAAATTTTAACTGCTCATAAGCAGGATGTTATTACAGAAGAAGGGTCCATCGCCAAACCTTCAAGTGAGATTTGGAAAGTTATTTCGGCAAAAACACTGTATAAATTATCACCATAAAACATTTATACCATTGTCAAGTGCAACAGATATAATACACGGAATCTGTTATCTGTTCAAATGGATACTACAAATATTGTGCAGCGTGATGATAAAGAGGCCTCTACTTCCTCAGAAGATTATATAAGCGACACTAATCAACAATCAAGCCCTGAATTTGAAGTTTTTATGTTTGAAATAAATTTATCATCAGAGCAAGCAGTTTACAAATGTGACGAGGTAAGAAAATTAAGAACTTCTCGAAATTATTTAATATCGAAACCAGGAATCTGGACTGAAATAATTAGTGATCATTTTAGAACCAAAACTCATTTACCATATACTCTTACTTTTAAAAGAGCAAAAGTGTATAAATCTGATAATTTGTTTGTTGTCATGGAAGGCAATTGCAGAGAATGCCACGCAAGTTTCATTGGAAAAATTGATATTGAACCTTCCTATAATGAACAAGTTATTGTGCGATGTATATATCGTGGAGAATTTAGAAAAAAAAACACTGAAAAAAGAAAGCGTCGTTTAACAAGACTATTTCGCGAGAAAGCTGTCTCCATCATGTGTGAAAAAACTATTCTGCCAAAACATACAGATGCTTGCAAGCAAATACATTAATGGAACATGGAGATCCGGAGCCAAACAATCTCCCTTCTTTGATTTTGTATCTTTGATTGTAACCAAGGGAAATACAACAAAATTTTATAAAATAAGGGCCGAAATTTTGATACAGAGTGGTTTTCCTATAACGGCTCTTCCAAGTGGATTAAAAAAAGTATCTACAGAAGTAACAATGACCGATATCACAAGTAGGTTTCTACAAAATTTTCCTACAATAGTTGAACAAAGTAAATATAGCTCAAAAACGTGTTCCAAACAAATCCGATGCAATGCAATTGTCACAGCAGCTGTATCATTCCCCAATGCTTCCATAGACAACTTAGAAAATAAGTTAACTTAATTATCATCAATTCAAGAAGACACGCCATGTTTAGAAAAAGAAAACGCGAATAATCGTTTCAGCACTACAATTGACACAACTGATGAAGAGCTACGAGATTGATCTCATCTGTGCACTGGTCAAAGGTTAAGAATAAGTGAAGTATCCCCGTATCATTTACTATTTGATGTGATAACTGTTAACGAAAAGCAAATACATAAAGGGGTTGAGATTTACTTGCAACTAAAAAACATTCCAGTGTTTACTCATTGCGACGTGCTGTAGGGTTTACTGGTGGAAAACACTCCGACGCAAAAAGTATAGGTCATTACGCTGCTTATTGCAGAAGATGTGATTCGAACTGGGAAATATATGATGATATGCAGAAGATAAAGCTTTCATGCACGAGTAATAAAGTAATCATATGTTATTTACTATTATATACAATGTGATGACTATACATTTCTCTTTTATTTCATTAAGAATTTGTCAACTTTTTTAAAAAAGTTACAGAGAATTGAGTACCTTACAAATGAAGAAGTTCGAACTTTTGAAACAATTTTCGAACGAATTCGAACACTGTCCATTTTTGATGGCGTACGGGCGCAACACCTCATCCACGTATCGTTGGGACGTCAAGGTGTCATCAATATGGACCAGAGGTGACCTGCTGTTGAAGGAGATTGCGCCCCAAACCATGATGCCGCGTGGTCGCGCGGTGTGCCGTTTCACAGTTGCGGGACTGGACCTGTCACCAGGTTGGCGCCAAACTCTTACACGGCGACTGTCATTGCTGAAACAGAGGAGTGACTCGTCTGTGAACACCATCCTGAGCCATTCCACTGTCCATGTGGCTCTTTCTCGACACCATTGCAAACGAAGGCGTCTGTGACGTGGGGTCAATGGCGGTTTTCTTAATAGACGATATGAGTGCAGGCGGCTGGCGACTAATCGATGAATAATGGTCCTGGACGATATGGGAGCATCTAGGGTGTCCTGAGCATGCTGCAAGAGGTCGACGGAAGCCTGAGGGCCGCACCGGAATCTTTCAAACGTGCCACATCACTTTGTTCCATCCATCTTCGCCGCAGCCGATGCACATTAATGCCTATTAATAACGTTATTTTTAGCGCAAACTCAATAAATTACCTAAACTTTTGAGACAGTGGATTTTTCATTTTTGTTAAAATCATCTTTAAAATAATAAACTAGAAGCCAGTACTTTTGTTTTGTAACTTGGATTGAAGATATAATTCAGCCTTATGAATGTTAATATTTGTTTTGCATTAAATAATTCTTTGAAATCATTAAAAAAAAACAACTTTTGAGACGCACTGTAATAATACCAACAGGAAAAATGTTTCTTAGATCTTCAGATTTTTTTTTCGGAAGTCAGAAAAGTACTGAGCTCTTGTTAAATAAGATGTTTTAATAGGAAACTATAAATTTGCATTGTGATGTCGGATTTTTAGTAGTATATTTATCTTACACTTCCTCTGAGTTAATCTTTTCTCAGTTACCCTTAAATACGAGATGAACTGTAGAGGCGGCTGAAGTTGATACAGGATTCATTATAATATGGCTTAGATAAAGGTACAGACATATAATATAAGGGGCAGTCAAATGAAAACTAGACAGATGGTAAAAAATTAAGTAAACTGTTTATTATTTCAAAAGTAATCTCCGTAACTGTTAATACATTTATCCCACTGTGAGATAAGACGGTCAATGCCTTCATGGAAAAATGTTTGCGGTTACCTACGGAACATGATTGTACCCAGGAGCGCACCTCTTCGTCCGAAGCAAATCCACGGCCATGAATGTCTTTCTTCAGGGTTCCAAAAATATGGAAATCGCATAGGGAGAGATCTAGACTGTATGGAGGATGTGTCAGGGCTTCCCAGCGAAACTTAACATCCTTGGCAACATGTGGGCGAGCATTATCCTGCAACAGAATGAAGCCGTCCGTCAACATTCCTGGGCGTTTGGACTTAATGGCGCGCTTCAATTTTTGCAAAGTTTCCACGTACCGCCGTGCGTTAATTGTGGCGCCGTGTTCCAGAAATTCAATGAACAGCGGGTCCTTGCAGTCAAAGAAAAAGTCAATGCGTCAGGCTGTGGGGAACCCACTGCGCACAGATATTTCGAAACTTCAGATGCTCTGTCAGGATGGCGTAAGCGGTACCATGATTAATGCCCAACATGAGCCGAATATTTTCCACCGTCCGCCGTCGCTTATTTCTGACGGCAGCATCCACCGCAACAATGACAGAACGGTTAATGACACGATGAGCCTTTCCTGGCTGACTGCTGTCTTTCAATGACACCCGACTGTCTCGATATCGTTTACTACTCAAACACAAGCCTACGTGACATACTGTAATCGCCATACGCAGCAGAAATTCCAAATTCTCGTTTATGATATAGTAGATTGCATATATTATATTTATTTTTATATTGTGAAGCAGCACCATCAGAAAAGTAATATATCTTTTCTATATTTATTGCAATTTCTTTTAAAAACTTAATGAGTTCTCATTGAAAGGAATAAAAATCAACTGTAGAATGTTTAAGACAATCGGATATTACCATAAAATTTATATTCCTTAGGATGCCTTGTCCATCTGAAGAATTGTAACATGCAAACGGATGAATTGTGACTTGCCTGTTATTCCAGTAGACTCTTTGCATACAGTCCTGAATTATGAATGAATATTTTCTGCGAAGTTAGCAACTACAAGTATTTCATCTTCACGAAGATTTTCTTTAGATTTTTTGTTATGTTGATCTTGAGAAGTTGAATAATAGTGATGTGATGAAAGCTTGGGAAAAATAATGATTATGTTATCCACAAATTAACCAGATGAAAAAAAACATTCTTTGCAAAGAACAACGATCTGATTGTACCCATTGCATTGAAGTAATTTCATCAATAAAATTTCTTGAAAAGTGTGAGTGTCCTCCTCATCCCCAAACTTGGTGGACTGCGCTTCCCAACCCGCGGTTAGTCCGTATCCTTTTCATATTTGTGGTCCACTTAAATATGCACTGCGCAGGACAAGGTTTGAAAATATACAAGGTGCTACCCAGCATTTCCCGAAATTGTTTTATTCTGACCGAACCGAAAGGGGTACGAAGTTTTGCCGACAGATGGTTTTAGGCGCACGTCTCAGCTGTAATTGTGCCAAGCAATGTCATCCTATATCCACGTGAGTTTGAGCTATTTTTGTCACTCTTTGTGTTGGTCGTGTTGCGATTCTTGATATTAAAGCTGAAGAAAAATGCGGCTGAAACCCACAGATAGTTGAAGGAGGCTTTTGGTGAACAAGCTTTAGGCCAAACCCAAACATTTGAGTGGTTTAAGCGTTTCAAAGATGGTCGGGAGTCTGTGGAAGACGACAAGCGTTCTGATTGACCGACGACAAGCGTTCTGATTGACCGACAACAAGCGTTCTGATTGACCGACAACAAGCACAATTCTAGAAATTATCACGAAAGTGCGTGAATTGATCCGAGAGGAGCGAAGGCAAACCTTCCGCGATGTTTGCGATCGCCTTGGAGTGTCATACGGGACGTTTTGAGACGATTGAGGGAAAACGTGAGGCGCAAAAGGCCAGAGATGTGGAAGAAGAAAGACTGTTGTTCCATCACCACAATGGTCCGGTGCGCGCATGGCTCGGTGTGAGGGACTTCCTCAACAAAAACAACATGACCGCTGTCCCCTGGCACCCTGCGATTTCTACCTCTTCCGAAAATTGAAATTGCGGTTAAAATGGCGGCGATTTGACTCCATTGAAGTGATTCAAGCGGAAGCGCAGAAGCCGTTAAACATGCGCCAACCTGAGGACTTCCGGGAGTGCTTCCAGAAGTAGGAGCATCGCTGGAAGTGATGTATGGATGTCCAAGGATACTACATTGAAGGGGACGGCGGAAATTAAAAGATCGGTTAAGTTCCGTATTTCATAGAGGTACATTTCGGGAAATTTTGGGCAAGCTTGACATTTCCCTAGACAACACTATTCTGTCGGTGAATCGCATAATGCGAAATCCTGGAGTCCCATCATCTGCACATAATTGTTTTTAAATTTTCATGTATTTGCCACACACAATCTGTGTGGGTCCCTGGAGCACCTGCTAATACACATTCTGGTGGACGGAGAGAGCAAAATTTAGAAAAATCAACTTATTAAATTAGGATTTGCAGTTTCATAAATCTCTCAGATTTCCTAAAATCAATCTTTTCGTTTTATTAATTTTTTTCCTTCTTCTTTAACACGTTTATAATATTTTTTTCTAAGCAGTTCCCTGCTAATTCCTGGATCACCGTAAAATAATTATACTTTACTTATTATATCAGCAGATAGACCTTTTTTGGGGTCAGTTGTGCATGGAATACCCTGCTGTTTAACATTTTTTGTTGTTTTTCCTACCATATACTTTGATGCACCAAAAAGATCAATGATTCTTTTTTACTCCAGCGTTGAGGAAGTAATGACAATATCTGAATCTTTTCATTAATCTCTTTCCTTAATTTAAACTTCGTGATTAGTTGATTAATCATTTCTTTGGCAGCAGTGAGGAAGCCACTTCGTGGGAGGCGATTTCACAGCGATGATGAGACCATTACTTCGGCTGGGGATGGGCGTCTACATTTATGGGATATACGGATGAAATATCGATGGTAGAACTGTAAGACCTTGCAGGGTTGGCTCATGAAATTTTATCATGCCTTCGATGCAAAGGTATGACTGCCCCTCGTAATTCCATTATTCGAATTTTCATTTGACGTGATTTCTTGAGAAATAGTTTCTTTTTCTTTGGAAGAAGGGCCAGGTAGAGGATTGTTAACACTTTCACCACTTTCAAAAGAACAGATTACCAGTTTCTTGCAGGAAATGCACAACTTACGTCTCTCGATTATTTCAGGGACATTTTTCGAGCACTTCACTTCTCTTTTTTGGTCACAGTTCAGGGTGATTTCCATATCACCCGTCTCTGTACTCTCATTGAGTCCAAACAAATTTGTGCACTTAATGTGATATTTAAGTATGTCAAACATTTATTACACACTAAATTGAGTTATGTAATCCCATATTTCTTTTTAATTTTTTTCCAATATATCTATTGGAAATTTACTATTTTTCAGAAAGTCCACTTGACGAGAACACTTTGTATGTAAAACTTGTCTGAAATCACACTCACGACGAGACATGTTGCTTTGCTCAAAGTCAGTAGAATATATATGCACACACTGAACGACCATTTTATTAGAGACACCTCAAACGGAAAATGGATCGGCCTTCCAGTGACACCCAAACAACGGAACAGGCCGAAGCGGTGTGTAAAAGAGATGTATTGGATCACAAGTTGCAGTCAGCAGCAGAAGTGGACTGAATATGGGTAAATCCAAGTGTTTGACCGACTTTGAACGAGGTATGATCGTTGGAACTCGACGGGCGCAGTTAAATACTTCGCAAACCGCGAACCTCCTCGGGTTTTCCCGTGCAACAGAGTCAAGGGTATTCCATGAATAGCAATTACGCGAAAAAACAACCTCCAACAAACAACTCCGGACGAAACAGGGCCGTGGATGAACGAGGCCAACGGCGACTGGCACGAATCATCCACAGCAACAGGACGGAAACAGCCCAACAAATTGCAGCGCAGTTCAACGAGGGAGCATCCCAACCCATTTCGAACAAAAGGTGCGGCGCACCTTGCACCGAGCTGGGTTTAACAACAGGCGGCCAGTACGGGTACCGTTGCTGTCACGCAAAATAGGAAAGCGCGCTGCTATGGGCACATAGGCATCGCCACTGGACACTGCGCCTACTTCATCATGCGGACGGCAGACTGCGCATCTGGCGCAGACAGCATGAGGATATGGACCCATCCTGTCAGCAGACAACCGTACAGGTGGGTAGAGGAGGAGTGCTGGTCTGGGGTGTCTTCTCTTGGGACACACTGGGTCCTCTGATATCCGTCTGAATGCGACACACTACCTGAACATTGTTGCCGATCAGGTGGACTCGTTCATGATGACTGTATTTCCTGGTGGTGACGGACAGTGCTTCAGCAGGACAATGCTCCTCCCTGTCACCGTGCTCGAATGGTCTTGGACTGGTTCGAGGAACATGACGTGGACTTCCAACTGCTTCATTGGCCAGCTCGGTCACCCGATCCCAACCCGATCGATCATTTATGGGATGAAGCGGAGAGAACCATCCGACGCCTTCCCACACTACCGTCCAACCTGCTCCAATTACGGGATACTGTGATGTAAGCCTGGGCTGCTATTCCTCCGCAACGGTTTCCACACCTTGTTGAATCCATGCCAGCATGTATTCAGGCAGTTCTCGCCGCAACAGGCTATTAGTAGGGGATCTCTAATAAATTGGTCGTTCAGTGTATATCAATTTCAACTCAAGAATGAACTCATTAAGCAGCGAGCATAGTCCATTTTCAGAAGACAGGGATGGTCAATGGACGGGAAGATTATCAGTGTGGAATGTCGGTAACCTGACTCCCGCTGCTTGGTACTCAAGCTTTAAAAATTAATATCTTCAAAACGAAGCCGAACACAGATTTGAATTTTCTGTATAGTTTTTATGAAATTATGTATAAGATGTTAATTTTTTAACGAAAAAAACAACTGTCACGTGAAAAATTTGATAAATATAATCTTTTTATTTATTTGTGATAAAATGAAATTTTCAACTTTTTTTTTTAAATTGGTCGTACATCATCAAAAATAAGTGAAGGCGTTGTGACTCGCAATAACCTTAAATTTAAAATTTAAGATAAATAAATAATCAAAAGAAAACAAGTGATTTATGAGACAGTGAGTTAAAAAGGCAACTCACAGAGTTTATTGGATAGAACAAAAAGGGAAAATCAATTAAATTTACTTTGAACAAGCACAGCTACCAATACACATGTTGACTGTTCCGCAGAATGAAACTACAATACACACAAGTCTCATTTCAATTATTGTGATATAAAACATTACTTTTCAGGCAAACTTGATTTCACAGGTTATCGTGAAATAAAGTGAAAACATTTAATCTGCATCCCCTGTTCTGACGAATACAAGAAACAATAAATCTGTACTGACCATCAGTACACCATTACACTTCCTCTAAAGTGTAAATAAACCAGCACTCGTAGTGCTATACATAGAACAAACAGTGTGTGTTCATTTGATACGTTATGAAACGATCGGACACAAACCAGGTTATTTGCTCATGGCAAAGGGAATAATGGGCCTTAGAACTGACTACAGCTCTGTTCAATTTCAGAATCAACAAAAATTATCTGCCCGAGAATTAGAAGAATGCATAAGCCCCTTCCATTCCAACTATTTGAGTGGACCCAAAAAAATCAATGGTAAGTGCATCAGCATTTACATATTCTGTTCAAAAGACTCAAACGTAATTAAGAATTCTGTTATTAAAGTATCAATAACAGCATTCAGAGTTACGATATAAACAAATCAAACAAATGGAAGGATGAGAAGTAAAAGAAAATGAAATTAACAGCATGTCGACAGCAGCTACAAAAGTGGACGCTAATTCAAGAGGAAAGCCTTTGGAAAATATAAAATAAATAAACACATAAATGAATAAGTTAAATTTCAGTTACAAATTTTCAAATATCATAAATACATGATGCATTGTTGAACAACAAATATTGTTTTAGAAAATAATCCCAATCATTTGAAACATTGTAAATAATTGGACTGTAGAAACGAAGGCTTCGCAAAGTGGAAAAAAGATGAATGCAGGCACTGTCCAAACGCTCAAAGACAGAACAAACTCCATGATGAATGGCTAGGTCCCGCTCAAATGGGTGTAGACAACCCAAATTGATCAGGTAGAAGAGGAGAAAAGTGATGAGATTGCTGTCCGGCGATGAAGTGGTGAACAGAATTTTGGCAGTTCCAATCTATCTTCGATAACAATCATCACGTGTTTGGCCAGAACGTGTAAACAAAAGTCATCAATGGCATATAATTAACAATACTGACGGTAAAGCAAATCATGCTGCAAAAGCTTTAATACAATTCGAATTAAAAAACTGACAAAATGTAAAATAATAAATGTGGTGTGGAAAAATTAAATTTATAATATTTCACATCAGATTAAAAATAAATGCATAATATAATTTTCTATACTTTATATAGAATCTACATTTAAAGAGCTTTCATATGTCATCAACCTCATCTTTCTAAGCAAAATAAAACCAAAGATATACACTGAGTGGCCAAATTATTATGACCACCTGACAGTTTTAGGCAAATGAGCTATTGCGTCACAGCGCTGCCGCTAGAGGGCTAGATAGCTATAAAAAGGGAATGCAGGTGAGGTGAACCATCAGTTGCACTATGTTTTTTGCGACGATATGGACAAAAAACGTGATTTAACTGAGTTTGAACGCGGGATGATCATCGGCGCAGTGTCGGAACCAGTATCAGCAAAACAGCTGAACTTGTGAAGTCTTCAAGAGCAGCAGTTATTTATTAATGTTTACAGAGAGTGGACTACCAAGCAAAAATCGGCTCTCAACGCCAAGCGTGTGGTCGTCACAGGCTCTTCAATGCTCGAGCTGAAAGGAGATTGGCCAGAGTTGTCCCGGGGCGAGTTTTTGGACATGAGATCGCAGTTTAGTAAGCATCGCTCATACGTCAAAATTGCGTAATATCAAAGCCTTCCAATGGTAATTTCTCTGATCTTACGCAATTTTGACGTATGAGCGATGCTTACTAAACCGCAATCTCAAGTCCAAAAACTCGACCCAGGGCGACAGAAGAGCAACAGTGCGTCAAATAGCGGCAAATCTTAATCAAGGATAAACTGTGACCGCCTCTGAATGAACTGTTCGCCGCTCATTACACCGTTTAGGCTATGGAAGCCAAAGACCAGTTCGAAAGCCTCTACTGTCAGCCTTGAACAAGAGCAGACGTCTCCAGTTCGCCAAGGAGCACAAGGATTGGACAGTAGATGACTGGAAAAGGGTCATATGGTCCGATGAGTCACGTTTTCAAATGCATCATGCAGATGGCAGGGTTAGGATATGGAGAAAACAACACGAAAGCATGGCCCCCACCTGCATTGCCACAACACTTCCAAGCTGGTGGCGGCAGTATTATGGTTTGGGGATGTTTTCTTGGCATTGTTTGGGTCCTTTGATTCCTCTGCATGCCCAAGATTATATAAGTATTGTCACAGATCAAGTCCATCCCGTTATGTTAATGGTGTACTCTGACGGGGATGGATACTTCCAGCAGGACAATGCTCCTTGTCATAAGGCTGGCATCGTCCTCAGATAGTTCGAAGAACATGCCGGAGAGTTTACCTTGCTTCGTTGGCCTGAACAATCGCCAAATCTCAATCCCATTGAGAATTTGTGGGATGAGATCGAACGGGCCATCAGGCAGTGGGATCCAGCACCATCAAATCTGCAGGAATTGGAAGGTGCAGTTCTTAAGAGTTGGTCTCAAATTCCTCCTACAACCTACCAACATCTCATAGAATCCATGCCCCGAAGAATGCAAGTATTAATAAGAGCGAAAGGTGGCCCAACACTGTATTAAGGGGATGGTCATAATAATTTGGCCACTCAGTGTAGTACTTCATAGATTCCATAAATATATATCCATAAATTCCATAAAAATGTAAAAATAATTAATACGAGGGCGATTCAAAAATTAACCTTAAAAATTTTTTATTTCGCACAAAACACATGTCAATAAGGAAAAAATGGCGTCACTTTTCGACATACTCTCCTTGGCGTTCAATACATGTGCGCCATCGTTTTAGTAGTGCTTCAATGCCTGCAGAAAAAAAAAGTTCTTGGGACGTGAGAGGAGCCACTCAGCAACGCTTCATTATACAAAATTAAAGGTTTCATGCTCCATACCTCCGCCCTGTTTTTCATGCTCCATGATTGTTTTTACATAATGTAATTAATTAATTAGCCTCAGCACATGTAAGAATTCCTTATTTTGTATAATTAAGGTTTTACTTTATACATACTTTTGGTATACTGATTATCAACATTTTGTCAAAAACTTTAATATTTTAATCTGGAGTTTTACATTTTTATGAGGGGAGGGGAGTTTTTTAGAATTTTTTAAAATACATAAGTTCATTATTATTATTTTTTATGTTAATTTGCTTTCTATTGGGTTTTACCGTATTTACTCTCGCGGAATTAAAGGAAAAAAACATTAACTTATTTATAATTTATGTGCTTATTGACTTTCGATGCGTTTTGAAGAGCTTAATTTATTTCTACAGATTCCTTCCTCTCTATAGTTAAGAATAATATTCCGGTCCAAAACAGCGTTACGGGTGATTCAATAATTTTAATTTTTAGTCATATAAAATACACTCGTTTTTGTGACTTTAGGTATTGCGAAAAGCTTGTACGTGCCGTGTTTGTGGTCCCACATTCGATTGTGAGCACAGACGCGAGTAAGGAGATGCACCTTAAGCATAGTGTCACCTCATTTGAGGTCTAAATTAGACTATAGAAGCATTATTTATGCATCAGCTTCAAAGAGCACTTTGAAGCTGCTAGATCACATCCATAACCTAGGCATAAGAATTGCCGCAGGAGCTTTCCGAATAAATCCGGTGGAGGGCCTTTATGTGGATGCTTCTGAACCTCCGTTTTGGTTAAGAAGAGCCAAACTCCTCAGGTATGCTCTTCGTGTACATGGCGAAAGTCTGCATTTGAGAAACCTGGGATTCCGCCTCATCATACTTTTAGAAGCATCAACAATTTGTTCCAAACTCTTCTGGAGACCCTGAACCTCTCATTTCCAGCCATGCATAGCCGAGAAATCAGAAATTTTCCTCAGTGGATCCTTCCCCAACCAGTTATTAATTACAAATTGTTCGCTGGAAAGAAACCGAATTTTATACAAGCCGAAATCAGGACACTTTTTAAGGATTTTTTAGAAACCCTTCCAGATGGTTTTCACATATACACAGATGGGTCCAGATCAGAAGACGGAGTCGGTTATCCATTCATCATAGAAATTCGGTTTTTTCTTTTCATTTGCTAAACGAGTTTACATCTCAGAGGAATTGTTCCATAGCCAAAGAGTTAGAGTTCTCTTTTAATTATCCAAATTCCAACTTTTGGATATTTTCTGATTCTCTGAACACTTTGCAAGTCCTTGGAATCATTCAAAACAGACAATACTTTTCTTCAAAGAATCCAGGAATATCTTTATTACCTGGATTCCCAAGGTACCAGAATTTACTATGTTTGGATCCCTAGCCACATGGCTATCCAGCAAAATGAACGAGTCGATAAGGCGGCAAAAGACGCGATTACTCACTTACCGAACTCTGAGTTACTGTCAATCCCTGAACAACTGTTCACGGTTATCTCCAAGAAAAAATCGTTTCTTCTTGGCAGGAGTTTGGCTTCTTAACCCAGCGAATAAATTATTTGAAATAAAGCGTCCATCACGTGGGCCTTACCATGTCTAACAAACAGGCGAGAAGATGTCGTTCTTACTCGGCTTAGGATTGGTCACAGCCGTCTTACTCACGTCCATTTATTAAAAAAGAACCATCTCTATTGCGCTCCTGTGGAGCAATGTTGACTATTATACAAGTTCTTATACAGTGCCTTTTACACTCTAAATTACGACGCTCATTAAGGATGAATTATTCAATAGGTTTTTTGTTGGGGAACAACCCTATGATTTTTAAAAAAGTATTTCTGTTTTAAAAAATCATTCATGTTTTTAAATTCATATAGTCATCCTTTTATTGCTTTTCCATTGTATATATCTGACCATTAAGTATATGTTGATTTAGTGCCTTTATACCAATTTTGTAGTAGGGGACAATACCCCCCCCCCCAAAAAAAAGGATATTAATCATTTACTAGTTAGCTAGTGCCCTTTACGCACAAATTTACATTGCCCTACAAGATCCATGACCTTTCTTATTTGGGGAGAACACTATGAAAAAAAGTGTTTGGTTTAAAATTATTAGTGGTTTTAAAATCCACAGTTATATTTTTTATTGCTTTTGCATCTTTGTAACTCACGTTTTTATTAATTTTTTAAACTTTTGGCCCATAAACTGTGGGGATTTAAACTTTTTGTCGGGCGCAAAATGGCCATAGCAGTCGACGTCCTTAAATTTCAATCAACCATCACTTCATGTGGAGCAGTTGATCGGGAGATCACGTGAGGGAGCATCATGCCGGGAAGAACAGAAACGCCGGCACTCCCGCTGTCTCACCCCCGTGGAAAGCAATCGATCAGGCCACGGAACGAGGAGCGAGCAAATGAGCCGCGGGAAGAAATGGTATAAAAGAGAAGCCGGGAAGGAAATAGAGAGCGAGAATGATTCTTTTGTAGAAGATAGTAATTGGATGGAACCGCTCAAATCGAACACTTTGAAACGGCACGATGAAACTTGGATGGATGGTAACGGTGCGAAAAACCTTCTTAATACTAATCAAACGTACTCTTTATTTTCGTCAGAGCACGGGTCGTCTACATAGGTACCAATAGACAAGGAATTACGAAGTAAAGAATTCAACGTAAAGAAGTTTTATTCCACATGATTCTTCTACAGTAATCGGACCACGCCGCAGATGCTCGTACGTTTCATGAAGGAGCGAGCAAAAGGTTCAAAGGCATCTTGTCATTCTCCTCATCATTTGCTAACTTGTGTTTTATTGCTTCTTTGTTCCCCTTTGGACAACTTACCTTATAGGTTGCCGTTTTCGCGTGGTACGGTTTCCTCACCTAACAGTTTCGTTTATCTACCCTGGGAATAGAAGATATTCCGGAGGAATCCTCAGCCATCTGCACAGAAACTAGAAAAGATTACACGCTTCTACAATTATCTTAATTAATAATAATTCGAACTTATTCAATGTAAAAAAATTATTGCATTTGTAAGTTCCACAAATTTAACTAGTCTGAGAATTATAGACTTTGTGAAATTTTATTTCGTCTCCCGTCGTATCTCTGTCGCAGTATTTTTAACGCTCTGCTGAAACTCATTTAAAATACGTGACACATAGATGCTGCGTTTTACTCGACATATCGAGAAACGCGATACCCTTGCTAATTTCTTACTTCAATTATTAAAAGCCCTTATTCAGTATTACCGATGTACATGATTCTATAAACTCGTCCATTGATAAATAAATAAAAGTTTTATGTACTATATAAAATATACATTTGTTTGTTGCATCTAAAAACTTTATCATGATTTAATGTTTCGGACTGCAGATTCGAAACTAAGTCACCTTTTTTTATTGGTAAAAATAAGATTAGCAATGCCTTTTTATGATGATGTAACAATGTATGACGTTTCAGTGCGCAGGCATTCTTTCTAGGCGGTGTTAGTACTGGCCTCCCCCGCGATTCAACAATCTATTCTTCATTGTCGGTCGTGTAGCATTTCCCATTCAATGACCAATTCTTCATTGCTGGCAACATTGGCTTGAGCTTCAAGCTAAATACTAAGTCTAACAAGTCTGTAGCATGTCCCATTTACGGTTTTTGCCACATCAACGTGGAGTCGGTGAAAGCAATAATTGAAATACTTTTAATTCTAATTAAGTACCTCTATAATTACATTTTCAAATGCTATGACAAAGCTGCAATTGAATTCAGCAAGGCTAGAGATCTCAAATATGATGTGGGCCATATGCGTTGTCATGAATATCGTTTCCTCTTTCTGGTCGTTTATCCCGAATAGCACGCCGTAGTTTAGTCAACGTTTCACAATAGGTAGCAGCGTTGACAGTTGATCAACGAGGCAGGAACTCTGCGAGTAGGATGCCAAGAAACTGTATGCATAATCTACGAGCTGAAAGAGAAACTTTGAATTTTTTGCGAACCGGAGAATGTAGATGTTTCTACAACATGCTTGCAGTATTAGGGACAGGTGTGAAGTGCAAGATCCAGGACTCGTCTCCAGTGATAATGCCATTCAGAAACGCATTTTCCTCCTGGTTGTACCGCTGCAGACTGCACGTCATACTGTTGCCGGTCTGTTCTGGTGTCAGAATTTTTTGAATCCAACGCGCAAAGTTTTTGCGGCATCCTAGCTTCTCATGCAACATATCCCATATAGATCCATAGGATATGCCAAAAGTTTCACTCACTTCTTTAAAGGAAATGCGACGGTTTTCTATGCTTGTGTTGTTAATGTCCTCGATTATGGCTGGTATTACCGCTGACGCAGACCGTCCAGAACGCAGTTTACCTCAAAGGCTAACTCTTTGTCACGACTTAATTTCATCCCCAGAGTTTAGCATCAGTCGTTTACAGAGAAAGGAGGAGGAGATGAAAAATTATTAAATCAAACTTTAATATAAAGATCATTAAATCTTGAATACAAATTAAATTTGCTATGAAATACTACAAAGGGGGCCTGTTGAAATACTTCTTGCCCCAGGGGTCTTTTGACAATACTCTAGCGCTTCGGGAATGGGACCCACTGGAACTCGATCCTCGGCTGACTCGTTCCTCGTTAGAAGGGCGTGCGAGTAATGTCCTGTCACCGTAGAACCAGAATACAGCGAACCAGCCGGGTTTTGGAGCGAGCGTCCGAGCACTAGTATACATCTGGCGAGTCGCGCGCGAGCTAATTGCGCAGCGAGCCAAATTCGCCATATTTATACGGCCTCAGCGAGCCACCCTCGAGTCGCGCCACTCGGGCTCGCAGCGATCCATTTCTTGTCGGTTTTGCCGACGAACTCAAAGGGGCTCCCCCTCCCTAGTTAGACTCGCTGAAAAACCCAATAAATCTTCTTGTTATGGCGGGAAACTCCATGACCACCCGTCGAGCAACCCCCTCAACCATGTGCGCGAGCAACCCCCTCTAAAATAAAATCCGCGACAAAATTAAATGGAGTAAGTTCACTGGCTTAATTGTCAAATAACAAATTAATTTAATAATGGAATTTTAGAATTAGACTTGAAATAAAGATTAAAATAGGTTTATTTGCAAACTAATTTTCCCTGACAAACAGGGGCAACAATTATGCGTAAAAGGGAAAAGCCCTTTTTGACTATATGTCTTCAAATTGTGTGATTTTTGCATCGAAATTATTTAAAGGAAAAATTCTATACAATTTGGAATTTTTTCTCTCAACTAAGAAGAGACTGTTTATTCTCCAATCAGTGCTCCTAACTCATCTTATTGTTATTAAGTTATGTTGTCCACTTCAGTATCTTTATGGTGTCTTTCAAACTTGCTTTTTTTTCCCTCTCTCTCTGTAAAGATCGCGTAGATTTTATGAACCTCTCTCTGAACATTTGTTGATAAGTCCGAATCAGTTGCAACTTGATGGGAAGGCGATCTTGGCCAATACAAATTCTGAATAAGTATTGCAAGCTTGTGTACGAATCTCCTCTTGCTAGAAACCGTAGAGTGACGGCCTGTCAGGTCAAAAATATTGCAATTAAATTTAATTCACTCCTTAAACAAATTAAATTTTCCTATTATACACTCACCTGTCTTGAATTGAGATTGGCCGCTGAAAATGGGGTTCTTGTTTAACGATTTTTGGTCCTATTTTGGTTAACAAATTTTCAAAATCCGTGGGAGTCATTCGGATAAAATTTTTATATTGACCGCTGAAGTTCTACATCTTTAAATCTGTTAATAGTTCGGAACCTGTCCGTTTTTTATATAATGCAGTACGCCACCATCGTCGAGGCTTCCTTTTTTTTCTATTAAATTGGCCATGATTATTAGCATAGCGGAACTGCAAATCAATGCTATTAATTATGCGTGTCTAGCCATGGTGTATCTCCATCCACAACAGACTAGAACTGAGGCAAAGCAAAAAAATTTACCCAGGAATGAGGGAGTAGAGGGAGTTATTAAGTCATTCTTGGGTCACTCCTTTTCCCCCTCTTCCAAGATCTTGACAGCTCGAAGTCCACTCGTCTCATCCCACGGATCGCAGTTTACTTTACTGGTTGTGAGCTCGCTGACCACAGGATCTTGCCTCAGGCAAGAATTCGACTCGTCAGAGGCTCGACTCGCCAGATGTATACCCACCCTTAGTGGAGAAAGAAAAAGTCTGATATGAGACAAAGTCAAGAAGGTTATTCGAATATACTAAGCCTTCTATTTCTAACTTTATGATATATCTAAGTATATTATCACTGCTTAACAACACTTCGGAAGGTACGAACTGCGAAAACAAGCAAACTTTAATTTAAAGGAAAGTTCATTGTCCTTGCCATTAAGTAAGCTAACTTATATTGAGGGTACGAAGAAATACGTTTATCTCATCCAACGACAATTCCGCTAAAGCCAAGTGCGGCTCGCAGCGAGAGCTCTCCGCGTGGCCACCGCTTGCTAAATTTACTGCACTGGGAATGGATGCTGGGCTAAAGCCTCGCCTTATAGCTGACGGGGTTCCTTCCCCTACACCTTCCTCTTCGCAGTGGATAATCGGTTTGGAGCCCTGGTTGGCTCGCTTGTCATTTCCCCTTAAAAGGCCGTTGCCAGTACAAGATATGGCTCCTCTTGCAACCGATGAATCAGCTGTCGTATCTTCAGCTTTCTCGATCGCTGGCGACGTGGCTGGGCTGAAGAGGCTTCATTTGCTGCGGTTCCTAATTTGTAGCACTGGGTCTCGAATTGGACTTTGTCTCCAAGATGTCCCTCTGACCAGGAAAAGAAATTTCGTAACAATTATAATTTGGTAGGGTATCGGCGATAGCAATCGCCTGGTTCTCCTGGGCCGGCTCGCACTGCCGGGATCTCTCGTCGCGTCTTCCGCATGGTGATCACGTTCGTTCTCCCTTAATTTTCAGGTCACTGCATAAGTCCCAGGAGAATGACTTTTAGCAGAATCAACAAATGTATCGAAGAGTCTATTGATAGTCGACATACAGTCTACTCAATCTGAGATCGAATAAACTTGCTGTTAATATTATTTATTTCATACTTGCTGGTGGACGGTCCACTGTCCTCCGCTCTGACGTCTTTCCTGGCACGGCGAGACTTCTGATTATTCCTTTGCTTTGCTGCTGGAAACTGCAAGTCCCTTCGTTGCCGTCTAAGTCCAGGACGTCTTAAGTTTTCGTCCACCATTCCATCTCTTCCTTTGCTGTTGGAGCTAAGGCAGATGGTATTGCCTCAGCAGACGCCTAATCATGCGTCTTGAATTTCTAGGCGTCTAGGCGTTCATACAGTAAGAGTCTAGCAGTCCAAAAAGGACTGCGCTACTTATTTAAATGCCTCAAAAATGAGGCCCGTTCACAACCAGATAGATATCAAAAGGCCATCGGAAAAGCGAGATGGAAAGTCCGGTCTCCTCCGATGACCTCGCATGAACACTTAGATGTTGAAAAGCATTTTTTAAACGTAAACGAACCTAGCCGTGATCATTCAAGGAGGAGAAGAAGATCGAAGTTGAACGGACACTTTCCTCCATGCGATCGAGGGTGATGGAGGTTGACCCTGCGATCGACTCCAACAGGCCAGCTAAAGTTCTTTATTACAGAAGGCGGTCGCAATAACTAGATCCGGTTTTAATACCTCGCCCGTGGAATCGTTTATGAAGAAGCGCACAGACTGACACGAGAAGTGCACCAGCTTATAATGCTGCCTCAAACGATCCCAGATCGATTTTACAAACAGGCACTCATAAAAATGTGTTTGACAGTCTCATCTACGCCGCAGAAAATACATCCAGCACGCTCGACCACCCTCCACTGATGAAGCCGTTGAAGGGAGTGAAATCCGTGATGCAACAGTCGCCATTGGTAATTAAATAAGGTTCTATTGAAAGCGAAAGATTTCAATAGCTTTAGGACTGCTGTTGACGGATAATTAGGGAAGAAAGGAAAGATGTCAGTTGTCTCCCCTAGGTCGAACTGGAAGAACCATGACAGACGTAATGAATCCCAATCTTGTGGATCAAAGCGGCGCAACATGGGCAGAAAACTCACAATATCAAGACTAAATGTCTTGTACAAGTTTGGTTGAGATGATAAGTAACCACTGGCAACAAGGGAGGTAATGGTAGTCACCTTAAATAAAAAAAGAAACGTAGAAGCGAAAAACCACACCCCGCCGGGGGGGGGGGGGGGGGGGGAATACCCGAATTACTGCAGCCATTCTAGCAGCAATGAGATATCGTTTAATATCGGTAAACCCAACCCTCCTCTCTCAAAGGGTACGAACCGGATCGCTGCTCGCAATGGATAATGCTGCTGAGCAGGCATACCCCATACGCAGTTCACCATCGCATTACGAAGTCTCTGAAGATTTTTTTTGTCGAAGGTTGGATGGTTGATTAGTTGATTGAAACTTTAGGGCGTCGGCTGCTATGGCTATTTTGCGCCCGACAAAAAAGTTTAAAAACTCACAGTATATGGGACAAAAGTATGGAGAGCGATGTGTATCAAAAACCTAACAATGGGTTATTTCACGATTATACAATTGTTACATCATCATCAAGCAGCTACTGTTAATCGTATTTTACCAATAATAAATCCTAAATTTGGCCGCTTGATGATGATGTAAACAATGTGTACAAATTTTGTCCGCAGGCCTTCTCTCTAGGAGGTGTTGGATGGGTTCGCTTCTAGTAAGAAATATTATTAGTGTGTAAAGGGCACTAAATAAAACATACTTAATGTTCAGATATGAGGTGCGTTCAAGTTATAAGGTTCTCTTCAAACTTTTTCTCTGCAGTGGAGAGAGTAAGTAGAAAGATCTGGATGCTTTTAAAAGTTTGCGGGAAATATTTCGTCTATACTAACATAGATGGCAGCACTTTACTGTGAACGGCGTGAATACCGTGCGCGTCGCCGCGAAAGATGTTTCATATACTTAAAATGGCGAAGTTTGGTTTACAAGATCAACGTGTAATAATTCTATAATGTCCAGTATATTTTTTACCCCCAGAATTTACTCACGCGCCCCTTGTAATAATCAAAACTAACTTCTATAATAACGGATGTACACGGCATCCAATTAAAACAGATATGGTTCCCCAGAATAAAATTAAACAAAAAAAAATTGTGGCTAACAAACAATACGCCACAAAGTCTGATTTTCTTTCAAAGTTAGAATTTTTCGGTTTTTGACCAACAGATGGTGTTGTCAGGTCACAGACATCCGTTTATGCAAACTTATAGAGTAAAGTGACCAAATGTGGGCCATAAATTTTTTTTTGAATCAGTTGGACTCCTTTGATATGATACTAATCAACATTACCAAATTTTTTCTCCTATTGGTTATTGTAGCGGACTGGAGCAGAACCAGCCCCGGGGCCCCCACACTAACCAAAACATTACTCTCAAACTACGTGAAAATTCTCTACTGAGCTCTGTGACTGATTCGGAAAGAATTCTTATTCGCACACGAAAAGTTGGATTCGTCCCCCTTATCAGACAGATTCGCAGGGGCTATTTTATTAACACTCATCGGCCTCGACCCTTTGGGGCGAATACAAAGAAAAGAAAAAAAACATTATTATTAGGGTAATAGGTTAAATTGAAACAAAGGCGACGTCAAAAGTTCAATTGAATTTCTAGTAATTCTCTTTAGTATTAAAATTTACAGTCGTTAAAGTAGTTGAGAAAGTGTCCTTTTGGCAATTTTACGCCTAAATGGTTCAGTTCGCTAAAATACGAGTTCACTAGTCGGGGTGGTCACATAGATTAAGTCGATTGTCTATTAATTCAGTTAGACTTCGAACTATTAAATTATTTCACCTCTCGTCGAATTTTCCTGTAATTTACACGTTTAAATAAGGACAAGACAAATTTCAAGTATTAAGGAACAAACAGTCATTATTCAGGATTGGATTGTTCTCATTTCCAAAAGTCAACATTTGTTTAACTTTATTTCTTTCGGGGGTCAGTCGTCTATATCGTTCAGGGTCGCTCACATTATGATCAATAATCTTGGGAAGTAACTCTCAATAACTGGGGCCACCGCGGCCGGGGCGGGCGCGCACTCATTCGCGTCTTTCATTCACACGTAAAATGTAGGAATGGGCTATTAGTGAGGACGCGGCCACGTCTGTCCTAATCAAGGAGGGCAGTCATCATTCTTCCTACGTTCATCAGACAAGATTCACACGGCTTCAAGTAAGTTTTCTCGTTTTAATTTTCCTTGACCAAATTATATGTTTTTTCTTTCATTTATTTTTTTTTTAGTCATTAGTTTTAAAGCCTTTTTTTTATAGGGGCGTATCTCAAAAATGACCTTTTATCTTTTCCTTTATTGTGGTTTTATAGATTACCAGGTAAAGTATTTTCGTCTTAACCGAATGGGTAATTTTCTGGAACGTCAAGGGCTCACCAAGATAAAAGAAAAAAGTTTACCTTGTTTTCGGTTTTAGGTTACTGGTAAGTTTTTTCTTAGCACCACGAAGTGCTAACCATGATTTGGACTGGGTACTTCTCTCCTTCTAACTATCACTGGTAATTGAACGTTTCGGCCGTCGCAACTGGATTCGTGAGTCCCCGTCGTCAACTCTGATGGCGTCCCCTGGGCTCCGCTGGACACACGTCGATCACTCGTGGTTCGAAGAGCGTCTTCGAACATTAGGGAAGGCTCCATTCGTGTCGATTTGGTCTTAAGAACCATAATAGAATAGTTCTTTCGATTCTACTTTCAAAGATGGGGTAAGTGATTCCGACCCCCTTCAAAGGTAGGTAAGGATTTGCTCGACGTGCAAAATCCTGATAGCCAGTTAGGCTATCTCCTCTTCACTCGAATAAGTCATTAAAATCCTATCGTGTCTACGTCGGGACTAAAGGTCCGTCGCGAAGTCGAATTTCAATAATCAAAACCGTTATATTTTAGTCATAACAATTAATTGGGTTTTAAATGTCACGATCAGCGACGTTCTTTTACGTCGGTTTTTGTCCATCATCGTCTCCTATATTTCCTAAGCCAAATTTGTTTTTATCCTCTCTTTTTTTCACATTTAAAAAATTTTTAGACACATGACAGTCAGAAAAACAACAAAATATCGCGCAGCATTGTCAGAAGCGAGACATTCCCGTGTAAACAAAAAACTACGTCAAGAACAATGTTAACTAAAGTCATTATTGTCTTTGAAAAAGTTTTCCTATTGTAACAATCACTAGCAGCAATAAAATTATCACTGTATCACCAAACAACGTTATCAATTTTATCTTTCTTATTCAACCGGAAAACAAAATTTTTTTTTTGAAACTGAAGGTACGAAGGGGGGGGGGGCGCAACAGTATTCAATAAAATCACTATTAAAATTAAATGACCAATAGAAATAGCAGGTATTTTAAACAATTAATTAACAACAACGATTCAAAAGTTGCATCTCAAAGTGGGCCTCTGTAGATCAAATGTGGGCATAGTTTGACAAATGTGAGCATAGCCTAAACAATACAGAGAATTTGTGCAGTTCAAACAGTTTACAGCTTAGATAACAATTAACAAAGCTAAATGACATTAACAATGCAAACACAAAAAGAACATTAATTTCTGAAACTGGTTAAATTTTGTTTCTTACAGTAAAGTTTTGTTTCTTATATGAGGTTTTTGCGAGGTCTTTCTCTCTTCTTACAGTACCTTTTGGATTTGTTTGCTTAGGCGTAATACCTTTTGCATGCGCATTTTTTTTCTCTTACTTCTTTCCTTTTTAACAATCTTTCTTTCTGATGTAATTTTGCTCGTTTTTCTTCTAACACATCGTTTGTTGTTAACACAAAGTAATTTTATGAATTACCTGGTAATCTTTTATTTTGTTCCCAATGAAATAGCTTGCTTTGGGGTGCGGGCCACAATCCCGACACCCAGAATCCCGACAGGCCAAAATCCCGACTGGCCAAAATCCCGACAGGTTACAATCTATTATCCCGACAAAGCAGAATCCCATTTATTTCTTTTATGTTTTATGGGAGTGCTGTTATATGCGGATTGCTCTTGTTTTTGATTCTGTATATGTACAATTTTATCATTGGCTTTATTAGCTTTATTAATATTTTTAATTTATTTTTCAATAAATTGTTCAAAAAATTGCGATTCAATAAAATATTTATTACTTTTAATCAAAATGGGACGTTATGTGCAATACAACGAAGATAGTCCATCAATAGTCGGTTTACTCTGTCTCTAAATACTGCCATAAATCTTCTCTCTCTGTCGAGTACAGCTCTCTTCGAAGTAGGATATGGCTGACCGCGAAAAATACTTCCCACTTCTAAATCTACTCGTTGTTGTTCTTTTTGAAGCTCTTGTATAATTTTGAAAAGACCAACATGACTGCGGCCAAGCAATGCTTCCCATCTCCTGTGCCAGGCTTCTACGGCATTCCGAGTACGAGGAATGCCGAGATCAATTGAATCTGCGACACTCCACAGTGCGGGCGGAAATATAGGCGGAGAACGTATAACTTGTCCACGATTTCGGAGTCTTATTCTCCCGAGAATGTAGTTTTCTTTGAACCAGTTCACTACATCTATAGATTCGGGAAACATTTCAGCTCTTAAGATGTCAAATGATGCTGGCATTTCAAACGCCAGCGCAAACGAGGCCAACGAGAGACAGGCCAGGGAACTCAAAAATCACATGATCATCGGGATCCGGGCAACAATCCATCTTTCATTGTTTCCAACAAACGAAAAAAGGCTGATTGTTAAAATCCAAGACGGAGACAATGAAGGATGAATTTTGAGGCCGGACCCCGATGATCTTGTGACTTTTGAGTGCCCTGGCCCGTGACCACCGAGAGAGAAGGCCTCCGCATTGAAATTTAATACACTGTTACATCATCATAAATAGTGCTAATTCAGGGCTTTTTTTATTTCTGAGAAGCCTGGTTCCATCTCTCTGGCTATGTCAACTCGCAGAACACCCGGTACTGGTCGACCACTAATCCTCACGAATATCATCAAACTCCTTTGCACGACCAGAAAAGTTGGCGTTAGGTGTGCAGTCTCTGCTCGACATATTCTTGGACCAACCTTCTTCCATGAAACGGTGAACGCAGCACGTTACATCGCAAACATCTTTAACCCATTCGTCAATCAATTAACTGAGGAGGAACTAACATACGGCTACTTTCAACAAGATGGAGCAACAGCCCATACTGCACCGCTTTCATGAAGTGTTTGAACCTGACAGAGTTGTTAGCAGAGGTCAGGACGGAGTTTGTCCAAGTAGAGCACTGTAATAGAGAGTACGGACAATTGGACTACGGCGGCTATTTACTAAAAGCTGAGCCAATGAAAAAGAACTCGCTTTAAAACTGTTTAAATTAGACAAACATAACCCCCCCCCCTAATTTTATCTTAAAATGTTACATATCATTTTATGTATATTTACGAATGTTACAATTTAAATTTGTCATTAAAGTGATTTAATTTAGGTAACATACTAGCTAGTGATGAAACAGCAGGATTCGCCTTAAAACTGATTAAAAGTTATACAAAATTATGTTTTTCCAATTTTTACAATATATATTATTTTATTTATATTTAAAAATGTTACATTGAAATTTAAGTCGTTAAAATGATTTAAGTTAGCTTATTTATTTTACATCCTCATTACCAAAATTAACAAAAAAATATTCTGAGAGGAAAAAAAAAAAAAGAAAAACAATATTTTTTATTACTTTATATATTTACTCCACATTCTTAATGACTGCTCGCATTGCCATACTCCTACTGTCATATTTTTTTCCTGACAAGTAGAAAAGCAAGCGGGTAAAACTTGAACGCCCTTAAATTTCATAAGGTCATGAAAACTCACTTTCGATAATAAAAAGCTGGCTTCGTTGCTTCTTATAAATATTTCTGCTTCTTCCAGTAAGTTGTTAAATACAGCTGCATTTACAAATTATAAAGGCGTTTGTTCATGGCAAGTTCTAAAACATCTTAATTCAGTGAATCTTTTGACATAGACTTGTTCCCAATTCTTCACCATGTTCAAATTGTTCTTCAGAAAAATGTTTCTATGAAACATGATTAGATTTTTAACATAAATAAAAAGAAAATTCATAAATGTAGTATATTCTGCATTTTACGAGTTGTAGTTCAATGGAGGGTAGCGCAAAACCCCCAGTCTTAAAGTGCAAGGGAGGAAAAAAACCCACAGTAAAACACAGGTACAAAGCCCCCAGAGATAAAAGTTATGGTAAAAGGATCAAAGATGACATAACCTCTAAATGAAGCCTTAATTTTTATATCATTTTTAGCGAGTTATCTGAAAATTTAGTGAATTTTTTCCTTGTATTGTTTCCCGTGTGTCAGGGGGGGGGGGGAGGTTCTTTAAAAAGGGTTTTTTAAGATTAATTTACTGAATAATTTTTTTTTTTTTAATCTAGTGATTTAGTGGGAATTATTCGTGATATTTGTTACTGCAGTTTACTGCACAGCAGCACGGCATTTCACAAGAAATTTAAAGTTAACAGCTTTTAATAAGCATTATCGTACAGAAGCACATAGAAAATGGTACACGAAAGGCAACAAAATGGCGATCGAAGGGTCACGTGCGACCGACCAGCCAATGAACTTGCGTACCTGGCGGCATACGTTCGGGGAAAAGAATGTCCGTATTCTCTATTATAGTGCTCTAGGTCCAAGCTGACCTCCAAGATCACCAGACCTCTCAGTTATGCGACTTTTTTTTGTGGGGTGCTCTACAATCCAAAGTTTATCGGAACAATCCTCGCACACTTGAAGAACTGAAGCAAAACATTATTTTTGAGATTGAGGCTATCTCGCTGTCTCAACTGCTTTCTGTATTTAACAGCTTATTGACCAGAGGTCAAAAGTGTCAAGAGGTGAATGGTGCCACTTTCAGCTTATCCTGTAATCATTTCAACCTTGGTTTGTTGTTGCAGAAGACAAACAGAAAATAAAATAAAACAAAATAATAAAAAACAAAGTCCCATTAAAAATAAACAAATAAATAAATAAATGTTAAAACCAAAGGTATTCCACAGTTCCAAGAAATGTTTATCAAACTTTTCACTTTATTTGCTCTAAAACCGTGCAATGGTCATAAATAAAACTCATAACGGTGCGTCTCTCGCTATTAACCTGCTGTGCTAATAATGGGATAGCACAATCATTGCTTACGGCGTTAGGTTGGTTTCTCTGCAGTTCATGTGAGGCTACTTTTATTTGCACCACCCTGCAAAAGATGACAAAAACTTATCAAATTTAGGTTCATTTTGAGTTTTTCTGACAATGTAGTCTCATTTTCCTTGTCAACATCACCTGTTGAAATGCTTTCTTATTCATTAGGAACTTCTATTCTGTATTTTTCCAGGTTTGGTAAATGTGATCATTAATAGATCTGCTTTCTTCATAAGCTTTGTAATAAGCTTGTTTCTTATTTGGAGAAAGTGCCGTTTCCAGTGCTTGCAGATCCATTTCTACACTACAAGCATAGGTGCGTTCTTGAAGTGATGGAGATGTTTCGGATTCACCAGAATTATCAGTAGAATCCTGCACATCTATGCAGAAATCTATATGACCTATTTCTGCTGGTTCACATCCTGGCGGCCCAGATTGATCGTGTTCTTCTGCATGACTTTCTTTTGCTAGTTCGTTTCCTGGTGGAAAACTTGGACTTGCAGGTTCATGCTCCTCTGGCTCTGGGCCATTTTCTTCCACTAGTTCGTGTCCCGGTGAATCACTTGGAATTGCAAGTTCGTGCTCTTCTGGGCCATTTTCTGCTGGTTCGCTACTTTTGGGGGTTTTAGCACTGCCATGACCCGTGTCTTGTATGCAGCGTGTCACGGAATTTCGAACGAAGTTTGAAAAACAGAAAGAATTCCGCGACAAGAGTAATTATAAATAGTAGATGGAAAATGAAGGAGAAAGAACCTACCTCGGGAGATGGGAATGGAACGGTCGGGAGAGTCGCGAGACGAACGAGACCGAACCACGAGAAGAGAAGGGAATCGGTTTCGAGAGCGAAAGGATGAAACAGCGATTGCGTCCAGCGAGAAGTTAAGAAAGCGTACCTGTAAAAGGCGCTTGAGTAATAATGCTGCAAACGCATTTACTAAGGCGGATAGTAATAGCGGAGTCGACGAGCGGAGCGATACTAAAAGCGACCAAGAAAATATGGATATACGTTTTCTGCACTTAAACGAACCACCTTCATTATTTAGTTCGGTTTTGATTAGCCCACTAAGGTCGGAGTTTTGGGAGTGAAAATTAGAAGGGACCAAAAGGTCTAGGTGTATTTTTGCATATAAAGGAGTGAGATTCGGTATGCAGATTCCTAAAAGCAAGATCTCCATTATATGAAGATTTTTTCCCCCGAGATATCCATGCCTTCCCGACTCGATGGCGGAATGCATCGAAAAGATGGGGACTACATTGAAAAAATAGTATACATACTCTTTCTGTAATAAAGGAGCTGTAAAAAAATATTTCTGGTTTTCATTTGACTGACCCTCGTAAGTAGAATAAGAATGGAGCTGCTTATTGGTTTTATTATGTCAGTCAGACCCTTCAGAATTTCTACTTTTTTTTGAGGTAGAAGGTTGAAATTCGGAATGTAGCTTACTATGGGCATGTCCATCTGCACTACTTAGTTTGGTTTTGATTGGTATACGGGGGTCGGAATTAAGGGGGCGGGATTCAGAGAGGGCAACATATCTATGTGGTATTTAGGTATGTAAAGACGTAAAATCCAGTATCCAGATTCCTCTAGGCAAGATTTACATTATTATGAACTTTAGGCCCAATTGTTCTGGTGGGATCGGATTTGCGGGAGTGGCAGTTACTTGGTCCTTAGAACTTTGGCAACATTTGGCATGTGATATATCATACGTTCGGAAATGATGGAAAAGATACGAGGTTTTTTACATTTTTTATATATTACGTTCTGGAAAATCAATTTATTGATTAAAAAAACACTTGGGGAGAGATAAAAAGTGCAGATGAAGGGGTAAAAAATAGATGACTCTCCTTATCCTCACCTCCGGAGTAGGATAAGGACCCACAATCAATTTCTAGTTAATAAACTTATAAATGTATTTCTGCTTCACTGCTAAAGCTCCTCCTTGGAATGTTTACAAGATTTTATTAGGAGCTACTTATAAGAATACGCCCTTGGTCTGTACGTTTATTCGGCCGGCTGTCCGCCGTTTGCACGATAACTTGAAAACGGATTAACTTTTTTAAATTCTGTTTTCAGAAATATGACCATCAAAGTCGTCTTAGCTCGGCCGTATCAACTTTTCAGAATTTTTCGTGGATCCCTTTAAGTCGAATTCACGTGCTAAAACAGTGAATGTAAAGAATTC
>JAHWFO010064706.1:0-92542 GCA_023313115.1 Rhysida immarginata
AACAACCTTTTTACACCCCTGAAATTTCAGGATAATTCGTCAAGTATTTTTCTAGATATTCGACAAACTGTCTAAAATCGAAAGTGTCTGGTCATTAATGGTAATATGGTGTATATTGAAATTATGTTCATTTTTTTTTTTTCTCCAGCGGAATCTAACGTTCTGAAAGGCCACTGTGTGAAAGGACTGAGGAGACATGCAAGAAGGCATTTTGGTATCATCACTTATAATTATTGTAACTATATTGTACGACTCGAAGAGGTTCCACCTCCGAAACATTTTTATACTCCAGAACAGACTGGCCAAAAAAAATTAGAATCGTGGTTACAAGTAAGGCGTAACCAGAGAATAGTGAGGTCACTATGATGCGTAACCCGAAGTTTTTCACAATGTAAATAATACAGTTGGAAGTTAGAATAAATCTTTTATTTACAGTAAAATGGTAATACAACTTTGATATATTTACATAGAAACATGTTCTGATAACACTCAATAAAAAAATTAAAAAAACATCTATGGAGTAATGGTTCGTGAAGTTGTGGAGGGATGAAATTTGTCTTTGCATTTCATGGTTTTGGTGATTTGTACTCTCAAATATAACATCAAAAAGATTAAGTTTAAAATTTCCTTAACAATTAACAATGAGAAACAAATTAATGTACATAATAAATAATATCAAGAATACTAAATGTTATTAAACTCCTAGAAAACCATTTGATACCAGAAAGCTTAACTGACAGCACAATCGACTTCCCCCGTTCTAGGAATTGTTTCTAACTTTGCTGCTGTGGCTCGAATCATATACGTCATGGAACCATAGATGCCACTAGGAGCGCAGTCATAGAAGTGAAGGCAGATCCCTGCTGCCCCGTTGCACGGAGTTTTCTTTTCGCCCGTTCCTGCGGCACAACATTCCTTAGCTGGACCATCGTTTTTGAACTGTAAATGCCCATGAATGACGTTAAACGGTTGAAAAATTAGAAGAATTGCTTATCGTATAATTTCTTTACCTGATCTGCTAGAAATATTTCATTGGCTTTGTGAACCAGATCTTCAATAACCACCACGTTTCCAAGAGACTTGATCATATCTTGTTCGACGGCAATAGCAAGAACCATCAACTCCTCCACGACTAACTGACGGAATTCGGGTTGAGGGATCGAGTTCAAAACCGTTTCTATTTGGAGTGCAAATTTAAATTCTCCTGATGTCATCTGCAGAATTAAAAGTTTAAATTTAGTGTTATCAAAATAAAGTGATAATTATCAAGCAACTTTTAACATCAATATTTTGGTTCGTATAGGCAAAAACTAAAGACATACGAGGAGTAGTCATAAAACTTTAATTATCACCGCAAAAAAATAAAGCTACATACTGTCCCGGACAGTAATTCATTTTTTGTTTCTATGCGGGTACACATTGAAATTCCCGTGCCACAGTACCATAGCATGCCATTAGAGGGACCAAAACAAAACTGCGCAGCCCACTGATAAAGTAGAGTATCGTGCGGTGATTCGTTTTCTACATTTGAAGGGGAACAAGGCTGCAACGATCCATGCTGAGTTGGCGGAAGTGTACGGCAATAATGCACCATCATATGACACAGTGGTTAGGTGGTGCAGATGCTTCAAGTGTGGGCAAACGAGTCTCGCTGACGAAAAACGAAGTGGCAGACCATCTCTCTACAAAGAACCAGCAATCGCAAGAGAAGTGGAGGCCCTGGTGCTCGAGGACCAGCATATTAATCAAGATGATAGTGAAAATCAGTCATGGATCAGTTTTGAACATGACAAAGGTCGCCATCCACTGGGTTACATGCCCGTTCAAATCCATTCAAAAAGCCCGCTGAACTGAGGCAGCAGCGGAAATGTTGCAGCTGTGTTAGGCCAATCCAAATGACTTCTTTAGCCACCTAATCACCATGAATGACTGCTGAGTGTATCACTATGACCCCGAGACAAAGGAGCAAAGCAGCATGTGGATTCACCACCGCTGATAAGGGCGAGGGCTCAACCATCATCAGTGAAGATGATGCAAAGTGTTTTTGGGACCACCGTGTTGTGGTGCTAACAGACAATGCTCTTAAGGGGCAAACTATCACAGGAGCATACTACCGAAATCTCCTGACAAAGTTACGGGTGGCTGCCAAAACGAAGCGCCGAGGAATGCTGTCCAAAGGGGTCCTTTTGCTCCATAATAACGCCCCAGCTCATTTTGCACAGGACACACTCACACATACTGCATCTTTGGGCTACAAAACTTTGCCCCCTTTTTGAGCTATCAAACTAATTTTGAAATTTGGTGTGAATAAATTCCCTTCTGGTTTCTTAGCAGAATGCAGCAAACCGTACATTTCTACTGCCTTCCATTTTCTGTTAATTGATTTTTCAACAACGTTACATGTAACAGCTACCTGAAAAGCCATAATAAAGTAAAGGCATACATGTATGTCCCTTCGGGGTTTTAGAAATTGACAGAATACAGGGTTGCCACTATATGTGGAAAATAGTTGCTTTAGTAGCCTAAAAGTCAAAAATAGCAGCTTAAATAGTCTCCTCCTAGAAATAATACTTTAGTTGCTTAACTGGCATCTTCAATAGTTTTTATTTTCCTAATTCTTATTAAATGTAGTACTTAAGGAAAGCAGGTACAACAAGTAGTTCATTTATACAATGTAGATACAAAAACTAGCATTCGTCATTCATCTTTGACATCTACAGAATTCACTTCAATCATAGATAAAGCTTTTGCTAACTCTCCAACATGTTTTAAACCTTTTCTTGTTGCTATCTCTGCTGGTTGAAGACACTTGCAAAATGAAAGAAGTTTATTAGGACCGATAGGTACTTGTGTTTTCACAATGTGCATTCGTCCATCTGTCTGTCTGTTGGTGCTCTGGAGTTCGAACGCTTCCGAATTTTCGACTTCCGTTTTTGCTATTCGACAACTTAGGGAAATCGGAAGACTGAGTTCGTTGGTGGAAAAAAATCAGAACTACTTCCGGTTCAAAAGGTCACAAATAACAGAGAGGACAACGTTTTTCACAATAAATTCCATGTATAAATGGCCTGTGCACTGATCAATGCTGTTCTCTCTTTGGCATTCCATAGCTAAAGCAGAGAAAAGGCTTGTGAATTAAGTGAAGACACGTGATTGTCTTCCTTGATGTTCATTATCAGTCAAAACTGGTTCAATCGTATGTGGTTTAGTGCCAAAACTTTCAATGCTAAGATGTGGCATGTAATTGCTGACGTCTTACATTATCAATAGTTAATTTGTGTTAGGCCAATTTTTATCAATAGCTAGTAGCTGATCGCTTGCTTCAACAGTACATGCTTCCGTAGAAAGGGCTTTAGCAATAGTTTATGCAGAAAGAATAGACCCTTACATAGAACGCTTGAACAATTAACGCTTATTTTACTAAATAGGCATTCTTACAAATTAAAGGGTTCTTATATGTGCGAATATATAGATAATTACACTGGGCAACAAATTTTCAATACTTTTTTGCCTCCGATATGAAAATAACCATTTCTTAATGAGTTGAATGTGCTGAACACGAATATGACTGTGAAAATACAAAATTGGCTCTAGTTTTTTTGTAATCTGCAAAAACAATTGTGGACATAATAAAATGACTACCAATAGCTCTGGTCAACAACATTTTTGGTACTGGGAAAGATAGGTGTTCTAGACTAATTTGAGCGTGCTGATTCCAAATCTGAATTCCAAATTTCCCTTTCACGTCAAGATCTCGAGTTATAAAAATAGTTTAAATTTTAATGGTAGCCATTGTTTAAATTTGACATCAGGAGACAGTTTTACACCACTGAAACTTAACATCTGATGTGATAGAAAAATTTGGAGTTCAGATATGGAATCAGCACACTCAAATTAGTCCAGAAAACCTACATTTAAACGTTGTCAAAGTTGCAGTTCTAATGGATAAATATACACGTTGAAATGTAGAAAATGAACTATATTAAATATCTCAAAAACTAGAGCCAATTTGAAAAAACTGATCTCGTATTCGGAATCAGTGCAACAAATTTACCATAAAATGACTTTTAAATGATTGGAGGCAAAATGTGTGTTGACCAGTGTTGTTACTCTCTCCATTTAATTTTGTAGGTACTTTTATTCATTTTGAAGTACACATTTCCGTTAGAAGTGTGCCTTGCCTTAGCAACCTCATCTAACCCTAATCACGAAAGGCTTTTTTTTTATTATTCTATTTACTTATTTATTTATTTATTTTATTTTTTTAGAAAAAATGCTTTCTTTTTTAACTTCGAACGTTTTAAAATCCTATCGGTCCTGGACATTTCGGTTGCCTGACTTGTTCCTTTTAAAATCATTTTTATGAATGAGATAATTATGTGCAGTCACATAATGCTTTTGAATTTTATGCAAACCATTAAGTCTGTCCTTTCCACTCAAAGATTTTATGGCAATTGCTGTCTTTTCACTGCAATCTACTTTTGAAGGTGCTAAAAGATTTTCTGTGGCTATGATGTCACTGGCATTTGGATCAGGCTTACATATCCTTTCCGTAAGTTTCTGAAGAATCCCATTAAGTTCGCTATGAAGAACATGGATTAATAGCTCTGAACGCTGGAAGAAAGTAGAAAATGATGCAAATAGCTGCGAATTTTTCTATCACAAAAAGTAACTCTTTGATATCCACAATTTTTAGGCACTTAATAATTTGGTTACATTTTGTTGTTTTCATTATTTGTTTTGAATGTGCAGGGGGAAAAAAACAAAGAAATGCTCTTCAATTACAGTTCATTGCTATATCAATCTTCCACATGCAGATCCTATACACATGCTCGATACACATTTCAGAAATTGTACCATTGGAACAGTTTTTTAATCTAAATTGTTTCATAATCTTCCCATCTGGAGGAGATAAGCTATTTTGTAAGCTAAAGCTGGTTAGCCAAAACAAATAGATTTTAAACTAAATGGGTCAGCTATTTAAATAAGCTAAACAGATCTGCTAATCTTCAGCCATTTGAATCAAACAACTGGATCAGCTAAATGGATCAACCATTTGGATCAGCAATTTGAATTGACCATTTGAATCTGCCTACTGGATCAGTCATTGGGATAAACTAAATGGATCACCCAAATAGATAAATTATTTGGAAAAGCTAAATGGATCAACCAAATGGATTACCCATTTGGATCGGCAATTTGAATCATCCAAATGGATAAGGTAGATGGATTGGCCATTTGAATATGCTAAATGGATCAGCCATTTGGATAAGCTAATGGAAAACAATCAGCCATGTTGACCAGAAGTTGTTGGAGCAAAATGAGCCAATCACGGTCCTCGTTACTTATATTACATCTAGTTAGCTAACTAGGCTTAACTAGGGCTGGTGCAACGTTTCCCAGTTAATTAACTGAAAGTTAGAGTCATTTTAACTGACCTTGTTGCAACTGGCTGTTAATTGGATAAATTATTTGGATACGCTAAATGGATAAGTAATTGAATGAATTTGAATTTATTAAACAAATATGAGTATACAGATGGTCCCCATGGGATTCAGCATGGTCCAAGACGAATGATCTTGTATGGTCCAAGACGAATGATCTTGTATGGTCCAAGACATATGATCTGGTATGGTATCAGGGGATATGGTATAATTGGATGACTAATACAGACCAACGATGAAAAATCATCTTGAATGAATTTGCCTTATTCTTGCGGTTTTTAGAATGCTGAATCCGAACCTGCTTTTAGGTTTTTTCTATCATGTCATGTTTCCAAGCTATGCACATAGAGACTACAATGTTAAAGTAATGGTTTTGAAGAGAAGTGGCTGCAATGTTAAAGTATCCATATTTCTGGGTCACAAGAAAATTTATCAGGCCCCGAACACTGAATAATTTAAGTGTGTTTCATTGAAAAACATAAAATCTGTGGGTGATAGGAAAAAATGAGGCTCAGATATGCATTCGGCACACAAAAATGCACAACATGACTTTAAAAAGTTATTTTTTGTTGACCTGTGTAAATGGATAAGTTATTTGGATCAGCAAAATGGATACCCTATTTGGATAATGTGGTTACCAAATAGCTGACTGAAAACGATTAGCCATGTTGACTGAATCTTGTCGAAGCAAAACAAACCAATCACAGTCCTCGTTACTCATATTACATCTAGTTAGCTAACTTAGACTTAGGTTGGTGCAACGTTTTCTGGTTAAATGACTTAACCAATTGTTAACTAACTGAAAGTGTTAAAGTTGTTTTAAGTGACGTTGTTCCAAATGGCTGTTAGAAAAATTAATTGTCAAAAAAACCCGCAGTTACAAATTAAATACTTACCTCCTGAGTTAGGCTTTGGGGCACAATTTTATTTGATATGGAGAGCGCTTGGCACTAAAATAAATAAAAAAAAACACACAACACAATATTAAAAGTAAAACATAAAAAATGTAGCACTAGGCGTTTTTAAAGCCATAAAAACTGAACATACCCTTTCCAAAAGCAGCCAGATTTTTGGATAAAATCCCTTAGGAACTCGGTTCAATGATCCATCTAGCTTTCTGCGACGAAGCCATTGTCCAAAGCGTTCCGGGAGCGCATCTTCTTCGATGATGTTCTCTTGAACGCTGGTCATGGGTCCACCAGCAATTTTCTAAAACGTGAGATTTCATTCAGGTCTGAACGTAACCCAATTCTTACACATTATCAAAATACTACATTATTACTTTCAAAAGGATAATGAATTTTACGTAGACATACAAGGGAAATTAAGTTCATGTAGCCAATATAGTCAAAAATATACAAAAGTGCCAATGGTGAAGAAGAACTGCCTATAACAATGAGCATGTTTAAAGTTTTTGTAAATAGGTCACTAATTTTAAACTTATTAGAATGAATTTTTGAAAATTTACACATTTGACATATTCAGTTATTCTATGCTATGCTATTTTGTTATGCATATAAAAAGCCATTATTAAGCAAAATGTGTTCAAAGCTTTTTACTAGTTGTTGTTGTTGCTTGCTACCTCCTTTAAGAAAAAGCGGAATATTAAGAGCTGAATACTTCTCCCAAGCAGTGAGCAGAAAATGGATCTACTTACCCTAATACGTGATGATTTACGACTGCTTACAACTGAAAATGTTCCACTACGACCACTTCTAGCTTAAATGGAGAAAAGGAATGGGGTCGAAGAAAAAGAAAAACCAAATATCCTGAGTATAATGAGTTTGTTTTTTTTTTATTAATTTTTATTGCTTTTTAATTAAAAGAGGAAAGTTTGAAGGGAGGGAAAAAATTATCTGCTTTTGAATAACGGTAACAATTCCATTGATTCTCAAAGCACTTTGCAGATAAAATGTAAAAAATTTTCATATTATACATCATAAATAAATACTGTGTGACACTGTATTTACAGTGAAAACTAATTTTCTTTAAAAAAAAAAAAAAAAAAAAAACCACACAAAAACAAAACCAAATCAAAACAAATACTCTTTTGTATGTGCTTCTCTTTAATATATTAAAGATAACATTCACATGGAAACCTGTCTCACATTAAATTCGTCTCTCAGGTGAGTCAATCCAGAAAATTTCTTTTTCTGTGGGCGAAAATGAAATTGCTGTGGGGGTACCAGCTTCATCGGCATATATTCTTCACAAGAAACAAATAAAAAAAGAAAAAAAAAGAAGTGGAAATGCTCCACTGTCAACAAAATACATTTTGGAATTGTTAGATTTAAATCTATTTTAGATTTTTGTATACAACTAATATCAAATGTTAATACATCTAAAGATCCACTAAGAATACAATTCAAATGGACTTTACTTTAAATATAGTGACTATATTTTTTTAATGTATGGATCAACATTTTTAAACACATTATAAAACAATTGCGAGACCGGGAGGTTCGGTGAATGACTTGGGAAAACAAGCAGAGATAGGAATTTCAGCAATCATATTTTACTGTCCTTCAAAATCAGCCCCCATGGCCACAATACATTTTTGACATTGTTCGTACCAGGTGGTTATAATTAAAGTAAACTGCGTTATTGCACAGATACCGATGAAACTGTGTATAGGCTATGCAGAGCATGGGGAAGAAAATTCCAACGGAAAATATAGTACATACGGCTGCTACCAAAAAAAACTGAACAACCAATCTGCAGAGGTCACCATGCCATTGAGAAAGAAAGAATGTGTTGCTTCTGGTGAAGCTCTTATCAGAACAGCAGCAATAGTGCAACAGCACTGCGAGAATATTGGCATGTGAAGGGATTGTGATCAAGACCATGACGGCGAGAGGTTTATGAAAGATGATGTAGAAATTCGAAGAGACAGGAGAGTTACGTGTGCTGCCCATTCACCAGACCTTAATCCAGGTGACTTCTGGCTGTGGGGAATCCAGAAGGATCGTGTTTATCATGGAGGCATACGGATCTTGCCTAAACTGAAAGCCAACATCATTCGTCATGTTGCAGCCATTTCACAGGCGACACATCATGCAGTAGCACGCTGTCCCTGTGCTTCCAGCATGACATCGATGCAGAGGGTGCATATTGAAAGTCCATCTAGCAGCATTCCAATAGTGCATGACTACCATCTGTGTATGATCTTGCAGCTCCACTTTTTTCCCTGGGGGCAACTGTATGCACTAATAAATTTTCCATTGGAATTCTCTTCCCCATGCTCTGCATAACCTATACACAAAGTTTCATCACTATCCATGCAATAGCACGGTCTGCAGCCTGCGCTGAAGTGGGGAACTTTTATTATAACCCCCCTAGTACAACTATTGTCCCATGGCGTATGAAAAATCCTCTTTTGGTACTGCTTTAAGTTTCCTCGTAACAGCTGTTTGAATATTCAGAAAGTTGAGAAATCTATTTTCTTTCATTGTTGATTTCAAACAACGGTCCTCAGTTGTCTATGGAAGCGCATTCGTCGGGTCTGGCCACAGTTTGCTGAACCAGGATCCTGGCGTCTTATGCTTGATAACACCAGGCTACATGTCACTACAAAGGCAAAGCAATTCCTCGCGCAAAAACTGATTCTAAAACTTTACCACCCTCCTCATTCTCCAGACCTGTCACCGCGGGATTTTTTCTTGTTTCCTCATTTGAATTCAACAATGAGAGGACACAGATTTCTCGATGTTTTGCGGACATTCAAATGGCTCTTACGAGAGATTTCCAGCAGTACCGAAAAAGGACTTTTCACACACCATGCAACAGTTGCACAAACGATGTCAAAAGTGTATTGTAGCCATGGGGGCTTACTTTGAAGGGCAGTAAAGTATCGTCTCTGAAATACCTGTTCTGTTTGCCTTTCAGAGTCATTCACCGAACTTTCCAGTCTCACCTTACATTTACAGGATGCGTAGGGTATTTGAGGATATGCGATTGAGTGCTTACAGTTATGTGCACACTAATATCTGTACTGTCATCTTTACACAGCATCAATGGCAGAGAAATGAAAAGACACACCATAATTGTTGTGCTAAATGTTGAGATTGCAACATTTTTGAAAGTCACCAGATCCTTTGTGAACGAAGTTCAAAAAGAGTTGGAAGCCTCAGGCAGACATGTGTTGCCAGTAACTAAGTGCAGAAAGCACGCACCATGTTTGAACTGTATGAGAACACCACAATTTGCACAACAGGTGCAAAACATTATCAATGCAAACCCAGGAATGTCCGTCAGAGCCATTGTGCGATATCTTCAGGTTCCAAGGGCACAATCTGCATTGTCGTGCATGAGGACCTTCGTTATACAATACTCATTTCCAAAAAAGTTGGGACAGTGCAAAATATATAGAAAAAATAAAAAGGGATGATGTAACAAAACTTTCTCGCGAATATAAAATAGCAGATACGTTTATGAAATGACATAAATATACTGTGTGCACCAAAACATTTTGTATCGTGGCCGGGACATTCATTTTGAATGGGGGTGTTGCAACACGTTCCAAAATAGTAGGGACATGCGTTGTAGAAAGCGCAGTTAGTAGTGGAACCTTCCGAATTGTTCGGGAGTAATCTAGAATGATGACGTCGTACTACATTCCGTATAAATAACAGTTGCCATCCGTCGTTCAGGTAACTTATTCAGAACGATGGGTCGAGGCAAGCCAGTTAGCGAAGATCTTCGTGTTCGAATCATTCAAGAATTCACAAACAACGTTTCTCAGCGTGCAATAGCCAGAAGATTTAACCTGTCATCATCTACAGTACATAATATTATCAAGCGCTACCGAGATAGTGGTGAGATCACAGTTCGGAAAGGCCAAGGTAGAAAACCTATTCTGAATGCTCGAGCTCTTCGGATCCTCCGAAGTCACTACGTCACGCATAGGAATGCTGCGATTAGGAACATAGCCACGTGGGCCCGCGATTTCTTCGGGAAGCCATTATCGTTGAATACTGTACGCCGGTGCATCCACAAATGCAAACTTAAGTTATACTGTGCACAACGGAAGCCATACATCAACAAACGACAGCAACGTCGCCGTCTGATATAGGCTCGAGCCCATCGCAATTGGTCCCAAGCACGCTGGAAGAACATATTGTGGTCCGATGAATCAACCTTTATGATTGTTTACGGAAATAATGGACGCCGTACACTCCGGACCAAAGAAGAAAAGGATATTCCTGCATGCTACAGGCGTTCGGTACAGAAACCACCGTCTGTCATGGTCTGGGGCTGTATTAGTGGCCATGGAATGGGAGACTTGCACATCTGCAATGGCACCGTCAATGCAGAAGCGTATATACAGATCCTGGAACAAGCTATGGTGCCATCTAAGAGGCGCCTGTTTGGACGACGTCAGTGTATATTTCAACAAGACAACGCCAGACCGCATGCAGCGCGCATAACTTCTGCATGGCTACGTCGGCAGCGCATTCGTATGTTGGATTGGCCCCCTTGCAGCCCGGATCTGTCGCCTATAGAAAACGTTCGGCGTATTATTAAACGAAAATTACGACAGCGACGACCCCAGACAGTTGAACAGCTGAAAACCTATATCCAACAGGAATGGGACAGAATTCCGGTTACGGTGTTAGAAAGATTGGTGTCATCGATGCCCAGAAGATTACAGTGTGTCATCAAGAGGAGAGGTGATGCCACACCGTGGTAAACGCCGTGCTGTCCCAACTTTTTTGGGAGTGTGTTGCACGTGCCAAACAGGAAAACCACCTGTGTCTTTCTTTAAGCATATAAGATATGTGATCCCATGCCTAATTTATCGTTTATGTATTGTAATGCGTTGAAATAAACGGCAATACAATAATCCAAACAAATGTGTTGGAGTTCTTCTTATATGTTGCACTGTCCCAACTTTTTTGGAAATGAGTATTGTAAATAAAAGGCAGTTCATGTCGGCAAAAACGCAAAAACAATGACTACTTCGAGCAAAGTAGTTATTAAACAAGGTCAAACATCCGGAGGAACCTGGCATACTGTTTTTTTTTTTTCCTGATGAAGAAAATTTCGACTAGGACCAAAAAGGTCAATCGGCGAAATGACAGATGGTTATGTGCAGATCCCTCAGATGTCCCATGAATGGTTTCCTGCAACCGCGATGGTTTTAGGGGTGAAGAACATGTCATGCCACCACAATTTTTTCACAGGGTTTTCGAGTGAATGCTATTGGCTACATTGCAGTGCTGCAAATAGTTGTGAAACCCTGGAGAGAGTGTTCGCAATGGCAGGGCTTATGTCTTTCGACAGGACACTGCACCTGCACATACAACGGTGACAACACAAGAATAGATGGCAACCCATGAACACATCATATCCTCAGATCTCAATTCCCTGGATTATTACATATGGGGCGTTGTTGAACGAGTTGCTAATCGACATTCCCACAAAACCAGTGGTTCCGTCAAGGTTTCCATTGACTGGGTAATAGCAGACATCCAGAAGGCATGTCAAAGTTTCCGGTCTTGCATTGAAATTGTCATTGTGGCTAACTATGGTTACTTCGAATAAACCTGTTCTCCAATCCTTCCTACATCTGAGTACCTAAATTTGTATGAATAAAATACGTTGTTTGACATATTTGATGTTTTGTCCTCAAATATCCTATGCACTCTGTATTTATGATCCTTTATAAAGCAGATTCAGTCTTTCTCTATAGCATAGGTTTTTTAATGATGAAAAGTAAATTACTGCAAGTTTATACAACTCAAATTCAAAAAAACATGTGTAACCAAGTAAATTCTTGTTAGAGCAGTTAACACATCAAATACAAAAAATATGATAAATATTTCCTGCAATCTTTATTTCCAGTTGATGCACAGACTTTGCTTAGTTCTTCAACAAAAGCATGGTTTCTCTGTGGTATCTACAAAAAAGTAAAAAAAATAAACATCAAAGGTACAACAAATCAAAAATCCTGAGACAGTTTTATTATCATTCAAAATACCTAGGACACATTCGTTTAGTAACGTCTAGCATCACCTTTGGCCTTAATTACCGATTTACAATGACAAGGTGATGACGAAACGAGATCTGAACATTTCTATTGTTCAACATTGTCCCATAAATCCTACAAGGCTGTCTTAAAGTCCTGCTTTATTCGTGGACGATGCTCACGGACCCAGGCACCTCCAAATATTCTAAACAGAATTTAAATTTGAGCTATTGGAGGGTCACCCCATTACAGAAATGTCTCTCAAACCAAATCAGTTCATTGTGGTATCTTTGCCATGTGGCAAGATGCACCACCTGCTGAAATAATGAAATCTGATGGTAATGACAATTAACTGTGTTGTTGGAGTTGATGATTTTTTTTGAATCACATTTGACCATGCTCGTGGTATGTCAAATGATGATTTCTGTCTATTTTTATCAATAATTCTCTTCACTATAGCATTTTGTCTCTTGGTTGTAATTCGAGGATGCTCAGTTGTTTTTCCGATTCGTATGTTGCCTGCCTTCTTAAACTGGTTGATAATCCTTACAAGAGATGTCTTTGATACTTGTAATTCTGCAGCAATCACTCGCAGTGACTTGCCTTCTGAATGTTTTTCTTAAACTTTTCCCCTCTCTGTAAAGCTCGCAGCTTTTCTTCGAGTCATGGTTGCATCAGTAAGTGTTTGGCATTTATTTTAAACAATTTGCAAAAAAGCATGAGTCAAGACCATTTTTTCAATGGTGTATACACTGAGTGGCAAGATTATTATGACCACTGCATCAATAATTCGTTGGGCTACCTTCTGCCTTCAATACTACGGTGATTCTTCTTGGCACTGCCTGTACGAGATGTTGAAAGGTTATGCAAGGAATCTGACACAAGGCCTGATGAATAGCACTGTCCAGTTGTGTGAGATTTGAGGACAGTGGAACCAGCTGTCTGATAACTCTTTCAAATTGGATTGAGATCTGGTGATTGTGGGGCCACCTACGCCAGGTAAAGTGTCTGTCATGCTCTCGAAAACACTCCTACACAATTTGAGCACTTTGGCATGGTGAATTGTCTTTTTGGAAGAAGCCATCTCCATTGGATGTGCCATCAACATGATAAGATGAGCATGATCAGCAATGATACTTATGTATATGGTGTTATTCAGACGTTGTTCCACATGAATTAAAGGGCCCAAATCATGCCAGGAAAACATGACCCCACCATGCTTTCATGCAGTTTTTGCCAAATTCTCACTCTGCCATTTGCATGATGCAAATGGAAATGTGATTCATCGGACCACATGACCTTTTTTACAATGCTCGACTGTCCAATCCTTGTGTTCCTGTGTGAACTGGAGATGTTTTATCTTGTTAACTGCAGACAGCAAAGTGTTCGAACAGCCCTTTGGCTTCCATATCCAATATGATGCAGGGTATGGCCAACAATGCATTCAGAGATCATTGTAGATGAACCCTGATTAAGATCTGCAATATTATTGATGCACTGTTGCCCTTCTGTTGTCTTGTACCAGTCTTGGCACTGTCTGCTCTGCCTGAACATGGACTAGTCGCTGATGGCCACAACTTGCACATTCGGATCCAGTTATCTGGCTGACAGTCCAGTCTTGAAATACTTTAACAACAGCTGTTCTTAAACATTTAATGAATGCAGTTGTTTTTGAGATACTTGCTCCATGGATCCAAGCGATAACAATCATCCCATGTTCAAAGGCTGTTAAATAGTGTCATTTACCCATATATTCAGAAAAAAATCACTTCTGCTGTTGTGGTATACAACATGCTTCCCTATTTATAATGGCCTGCCCCTCTAGTAACTTTAGCGCAAAATCATAGCTAATTTGCCTACAAACGTCAGGTGGTCATAATAATCTGGCAATACTGATTTGCATACTTTTTTTTATAAAAAAAAAAAAAATTGAATCCAGCAGTGTTTTGGTGTCCCAAGTTTTTTGACTGCAAAATTGTTTCTCAGGATTTTTGATTTGCAATTTGCACGAAATAATTTTTTTTATATGTTTTGTTAGCTGCTAGAAAGAAATGTAATTTTTGCTCAAATACTCAGCATAGTCTGCTGAAATTATGGAAGATAGTCAGCTTTCATTGTCATGGGACAGAAGTATTTTGAATTTGAGTTGTATGAAATTCTGTGTGCATTTACAAGTAAGCTAAGATCAGACATCCAAATTTGTTGTCCATTGGTCCAGATATATATATATATATATTTTTTTTTGGATAGACAAATAGGGATGCTTATTTATCTATACTTTTGGTTCCTTTCCCAATTTTTTCAGATTTATATGTCTATATCTTGTGATGCATGATGTAGTTCTTGTACATATCGATCAAAGAAATCGGCAAGAATATATCTGACATGGTCCAATTTAACTTTTTACCAAAGTTCTTGTGATGGTTTCAGCTACTAGATTTGGAGTTCAAGTCCTGTCAAATTGAGACTATATTTAGTATAGACTCAGTATACTCCATTAAAAACATTATGGCCCTACTTGAACTGTAATCTGTTTATACTGTGCCCTTTAATGCTGATGAGCAACAGTGACTCCTGGAGAAAGATTTACAGCTCACTGATCATGATATATTACTTGTTTTGCCCGTCAACGGCTTTCTATTTGCATATCTCACAAGACAGTTCAGAGGGCATTACTGAGTCACTTTGTAATGCTAATCGTTTTTTTGATATATCCTGTAAGTTTCATGTACTTTCCATTGTTCCTTTATGGTGATGCATTTTTCACAATCAGTAGTGTATGTTGCATTCTAAGTTATCATCAACTTTCATGAGTTGTTTTATAAATTGGGATAGTTCAAAACTGATTGTGAAATTCCTCTAATGTAATCTTCTTAGAGGGAGTATAATGAACTTTAAATATTAGGTTGATGCAAAAGTTCGTCCTGTTTTTGGCACTAGATGCCATTGCATCACAAAACTGAAGTGCTACCGGTATCTCTACTTCACATATGCAAAGTTTTGATGTTGTTTGACAGACGGATATTCAGTGAGTACTTGGAAAAAAAATTGTGCTACTTGTTGATGTCTTTTAAATTTTTTAAGCACTAAAAATGGCACAAAATAAGGAGAATTTTCAACATACTATGCTTTTTTTATTTCTGAAAAGGCAAGAATGCTTTGCAGATGTTAAAGAAGGTAAGTGCTGTGTACAGTGAAGGAGCCATTGACGATTCCACATGCTATAAGTGGTTCAGAAAGGTTTGTGGAAACAATTTTTAATCTTAGCGATACACCACTTTCTGGACAACCGGTTGAGCTGATGCCAATGAAATATTAAGGATTACGCCAACTTGGAATGGCCAGCAAGGCCAATAATGTATAGGTGCTGCATGAGTTAAAGGGAGAAAAAATTGATAGACCAAATCTGCCTGCAATTCTCTATTGAAGCACAATGAAATCGACCCATTTTTAAAATGGATAGTTACAGGTGAAGAAAATGGATAGTGTATAATGATGAAAAGCAGACGAAATATGGTGTAAGCATGGAATAAATTTTGCTATGCATTTGGTGGGACTGGAAGGGAATTGTTTATTATGAGCTGTTACCTGAAAACTAGACTATTAATCAACCAATTTAATGTGCCTCCCATTGGTCCTTAAAATGGTGTCATTTTTTCAAAATGGATGCCGTAGAGGGGAAACACTCAACACAACTGTGCTATCCATATACAGGGTGAAGCATTTATCTTGAGACAACTGAATATCTCGGAAACTAAGCATTACGAAAAAATGTCCAAAATCAAAAGCGAATTATTTCGCGGGGGGGAAATTCATTAGTTAAAAAATTACCCCCCCCCTCTCTTGTGAGGGGGGCTGGGGGGAGGGGGTAACTTTGAAATCTTAAATAGGAACTCCTATTTTTCATGGTACATTCAGATTGTACACAATATTTGAGAAATGTTTTATTCTTGGTGTTTTTTCAATTGATCCAACCGTTTAGGAGATAGAGGCCCTGAAAGTGTGGAACTTTTAAAGTTTTGAACCCAATTTTATCGATGAAAACAAAAAGATAGAGAGTGGGTCTGCAGACATCCCTATTCTATTTTTTGATGGTCTTTAAGAATCCGAAGTCAAAAATTCAAAATTTTTTAGTGCACAAGTAAACTTTTGGGGGCAGCAGTCCTATGGAGACAGAGTCTATGCATGTGTATTGAAAAATATTAGATTTATGAAATTCTGATTTCGGATTCTTAAAGACAACACAAATGTAATTTTGAGGGTGTGAGTTATTTCAGTTTTTTTCATCAAGTGCGGCCAGCATTGTGCGTCAACAATGAATCCGCACCACCTTCAGCTTCTTCCACATTACAATTGCGAACATAGCTAGTTCACAAAGAAGCAAAACCCTTATTTTCCTTGTTCTTTACATCTTCTACTACTTACTGATTGTTTTTCTAAATGTTCGAAATCAATTTCAAGCAAACTATTAGTCATATTCATATCAGCACTATGGCTCATTGGAGGCATGATCCACTTCATGGATGCCATCTTGGAATGGGCAGAGCTTAGTGAAATCAGTCAATTTGGAGAAATACTGTCCACAACTAAGTGAATTAAAGTGAGCAATCGACCAGAAATGGCCTGAATTAGCCAACAGAATGGCCATTGTATTTCATCAAGACAGTGCTATATCATCAGATACAAACTTTTAGAACTTGACTGGGGTGTCTACCATATTTACCCAACTTTGCACCCTCCGACTACCATTTATTTACATCTTAGATGGTAAATTCTTTACTTCCTTGGAAGACTTGAAACATCAAGTGGATCATTTCTTTAGCCATAAATCTATGATCATGGGATTATACAGCTATCTAAAAGATGGAGAAAGCTTATCGGACAGAATAGCACATACTATTGTATATTGATTAAATGGAATTTTAGTGACTAAAAATTTTCTTCAATTTTCATCAAAATAAATAAATAAATAAAAATAAAAAACAAAAACGAGAGGAACTTTTGCATCAACACAGTATATTTCAAATCACCGGTAAATTACATTTTTTTAATCAAGTGGTGTCTAATGTTATGTTCGCACTGCACCTTAATCATGGTTAAGTAACCACAGTTAACTCTTGATCTTGCAGCCTGCTTCAGTTACCTAACCGTGTTTACAGCTCGGTTAAGAGTTGATTAACTAACAGTGTTTCAGAAACCCGGTTAGTGACATCATATCCTGGTTAGCACCAACAAACAGGAAAATAAAACATGACAGTCAAGCGAAAGCGCAGGAGCAAGTGGTCTGATGAGGAAACCAAAGCTCTTAAATATATTAGGGGAGGATAATTTTCAGACTTGAGAAAGGCTAAATGTAACTGCAAGATTTGATGCCTGCAGGAGCCAGTTGCTACTCCTACCGCCATCTGTTGACGCAATTGCAAGGAAATACATCAAGAAAACACCATTTCACTTGCTAACTGTCACTTCCCTTGAATGCAGTGCAAACAGAAAATGCTTGATTAGCTAACCACGCTTTAGTAACCGTGATCAAGATGTAGTGCGAACATTGCATAATGAATGATGGACAACTAAAATAATGGCAATCACATCAAATAATGTGTTGTCATCTACATTTTCATAAAGTTATTGTTGAACTTGCATGCAGAATTCATGTGTACTTCTGATATTTTTTTTTTTTAACACAACAATAAGAAATTATTTGGGAAAAGCCCCTATTCAGTAAACTTTGACTTTAACGGCCAGTTTTATTATGCACTTTCTCAGCTGAGATTCTCAACTGACAAGGGAACTACTCGAACATGTACCTCACAGATTCACACCAAATTGAAATATGTTACTCATCTAAAGCTATTATTGATGCTTGCAAAATGAGAAAATGATAAATTTGTTTCTTTCAAAATAAACCGAGAAAACAAAAAAAATTGAGCACATACAAGAACTCCATTGTTAAAGCAGTAGGTATAGTATTATTGCACTCTCAACTTCTTTCATCACTACTCAACAATACGCGTGAATCCACTTCACCTGAAAGCAACACTATCACTTCCAAGGTATGCTTGCATGCAAAAAAAAAAAATAAAAAAAAATGCATCTTACAATGACATGTACATCCCTTGTGAGTGTTCAGCAACAAAACTGTGACATTTTTGTAACCAAGTGTTCCTCATCTCAACAATTTATGTCCATTGTTGGCAAAGACTCGATTGAGAAAGTAGATAATGAACTGGCCTTAAGTTAAATAAATCCTGGTTCAATTTTTGATAATAACAGATTACCATATTATCACATCAGTAATAAGATAAATAAGTAAGAAGCAGAATCATAATTTGATATGGTATAGGAAATAATATTATTAATTTTTACTAATATTCTCATTTGTTGGCATTGTGAGAAATTTTAACTGGCACCTTTGCTGGCTTTCCATGTGTTGCACATATTACTCAGAAAACATCAGCACATACAATTAATAATCTTACCAAAAAAAAAAAAAAGATATTTATAGAGGTTGAGTCAAAAGTAGTGGCTGATCACCACGCAAACTTTTAAATGGGCACCAGACAGGAACCACTCATTGCTAAGTAGAGTCCATCATGCTCGATGGTCTTCATCCAACGATCAGCCAGTTGGCAGATGCCCTCGCAAAACCACTCCTCCACTTTCTGGGCGAAAAGTCACGCACGGCGTCTTCAACCTCACTGACATTGGCGAAGCGCCGTCCATGCAGGAAGTGCGCCTTGGAAGAGATGGTAGTCGAAAGGTGCCAGGTCGGGGCTGTATGCTGGATGTGGCAGAACCGCGATTTTTTCCAGCAGCTGACGACAGACCTTCACCCGTTGTTGTGCTTGCGCGGGCGTTAGCTCGTGGGGCACAACTCGGCAGCTCCTGTTGACCTTTCCCATGGCGTGCACGATGTCGAACCACACTCGATTGTGATGTCCCGATGTCCGCCACTAGTCCACGGGTGGTGCTGCCTAGGTTGGCTTCACTTGTTGCCGTAGGGCTGCGTCATCCACTTTTTGGGTCTTCCACTCCTTGGCGCATCTTCCAGGCCCATGGCTCCAGACAAAAAGCGGGGGAACCACTTTGGCTCCAGAACAAAATGCTGTCTGTTCATTGGTCACACCATGACCTTCCACCCTACAAATTTCAGCGGCTGCTGCTCATGCACTGGTCCCCTTTTTCCAATAGTGATGAAGGAGCCCGCGTATCACCAATTTTTCTGCCATATTTTTACACTGGTTGACGCAGGTGGCACAATGTCTATGGTGTTCAAATTTGTACTAACGTTACTTCCCACTCTTTTCTCTTAATAAACTGCAATATACCCTTGTGGTAAATGGTCTTTGCCCAGAATTTGTCAAACCCTAACCCCCCCTCCCAAGTTGGCCACTACTTTTGACTCAACCTCTGTATATCACCTTAAAGAAAAAAAACAAACAATTCTTCATTTCCTTTTTATTGTTTAAATTCACTGCTACCCCCTTGTTCTAGCTGGACTTCTGTCAGTGAGGAGCTGCAAATCATCCACAAAGTAGAGGCCTTGGTCCTTGAAGACCATAAAATCATGCAGACAGTTCCTGTTTAGATATCTTGCACACACAAATTACATGACAAATATTCTGCTAGGCGAGTACCATGTTTGCTCACCCCATTCAAGAAACAGCAGTGCAGAGATGTTTGCCAACCTTTTGGTGCAATGCCAGAGCTATCCAGAAATTTTTTCGAACGCATTGTCACAATAGATGTTTAGTGTATCATGCAGGATCAGGACACCATCTTTGAAGTGAAAACAGTTCCTTCAGAAATTCATTAATTAATTCTGTATACACAGTTATAATTTATGGTACAGTACTACTATTTAAGTTCATTCATGGCCAAAGAGAGGACCTTCTACAAATAAAGACTCTGGCAGCTGATTCATCACTAGAATAACTGATTACCCTGGATGAGTCATATGTCGATTAGGACTAACCACTCTTTCACTGTGCATGCCTGAGATTAGCTTCCATCAAAGCAAGGACTCTATGGTTAATCTTCATATTTCTCTGAATCCATATCATATTAATGTTGACTAGCAATTTCAGTTGAAAACTTATACAGAAAGTTGTTAGGGATCTATGGTAACAATCAGCATATTTAAATCTGACATGCACATTCATTTCACATGAGCTATCATGGAAAATATTGTTAGAATGGGTGTTAAATTAGTTAATATTTGAACAATGCACTAAAAACATTGAGTGATGCCACCGAAACACTGAGTGATTGGGAGGGCTGCATAACAGCCCTTTGCGACATCAATTTCAGCTATCCCTAAATTATGAAAGCATGCAAGAAGCTAGGCTTTGTAGTTTCTAAGAAATGGATATCAAGTGTAGAAAATAACATTGGCAAAACCAGAAACAATGCCATTTCTGAGGATAAAAAGCAAGCCGATCCGAGATTATCTACTAGTCGTACTCCTGATGTCGCCTGGAAAATTTGGGCTTTCATAACTGGATGTAATTCGTCAATACAACAAGACAGTGCACAATGAAAGAGTGGTTAGTCCTAATCGACATATGAGCCACCCAGGGCTATCACTTATCAACCGTGATTTACAACAAGAGAAGATACACAAGAGCCAAGTTCAAAAGCAACGGACCAACTGCTGTAAATTTGAATGATGCCTGGCAAATGAAAAGTGAAAATATGTGGTCATGCTAGATGAGGCGTATGTTAATTTAAGCGTCTGCAACAAGAGCCGAGCTATTTTATACAGCCCAAGAGGTTCTAAGGACTTCAGAAAATGGTATCATGAATGCAAGGAAACATTTTCAAAAGGTTTCATGTTTCTGCTGGGATACTGGTTAACTTTACACAGAGTCAAAGGCCATATACTATCAGACTAAAGTTCTAACCCCCAAATTTACCCGTAACATCTCCAATTTGTATGGTACAGAGGTAAATACGAGGTATGCCTGCCTGTTTCTGGAACACATGCAAGAAGAAACCGAAATCTGCTGTATTCCATTCAGTGACATACCCACTATGGATTTTTGTGGCTTTGGCCTACTGAAACAGGCCCTCGGAAAGAGACAACTGCAAACGGTGGAGAGTCTTTGGAAGGCATGTCAACAGGAGTGGTTACGAATTGATTTTGGTGTTCTGCGTTTCAGCCTCCTGCAGTGAAAACTGTGATGCACGGCAATAGCAATGATGCATGGCTACAGATTGAACACACACGTTGGTAGCAAAAGGAGAACCTTGCATTTTTACATTTATAAGGAGACTGTTTCTACAAGCTGCATAATATTTTCAGAAACAAATTTAAAAGAGATTATCAATAAGAGTTTCCAAAAACCTTCACGTGAAAAAAAAGACACACATTATGCTTAACGTCTAATGAAATTCTTATATATAGAAAAAGGTTTATGTCAAATAAAAGCAGCAAACAGAAAATACATGCAATAAGAGGCTATTAATAAGAAATAACTGTTTTTATATCTTACCACTATGAATTCCAAATTCCTTTCCACTGATTATATGATGTAACAAATTCTTCATTTCAAATGGACTCAAATTCAATAAGTATTCTGATGCTTCAGTACCTAAGACATTTAGATCCAATAAGTAAACAAGAAATTAATCCTCCCGAGGAAAGTTTAGGAAAGTCGTGGAAGCCCCAAGTTCATCTATTCTTACCCCTTCATCTGCACTTTTTAACCCCACAATTTTTTTTCTCAAACGTACTATTTAGAAAATACGTATAAAAGAGCTCTATCTTCTTTCCTTTCTCATCATTTTTGATCAAATGATATATCACATGCCATATGATGCCATAATTCTAAAGGCCAAGTGACTGCCACCCACACAACTCCGACCCTACTGGGACAATTTGGCCCAAATTTCATAGTAATATAGATCTTGCCTAGAAGAAAATGCATACTGAATTTCACTCCTCTACACATCTGAATGCACGTATACCTTTTGGTAGCCTCTAACTCCCACCCCGAAACTCCAACCCCAGTGGGCCAATCAAAACCAAATTAAATAGTGAAGGTGTACCTGCCTAGACTAAGCTAAATTCCAAATTTCAACCTTCCATCTCAAAAAAAGAATGCATAAATTATAAAGGGGACAGACGGACATTGTAAAACCAATAAGTAGCTTCATGTTTCCGCTACTTAATAATTATAACAAAGTACGTGTTGAATAATACAATGGATCTCCATTTACTGGGTCCAAGAGGTCCTTTCTTATGGAACCCTGTCAAAATAGCCCAAGACTAAATAGCCTATTCTAAAATAGCACCAAAGAAATAGCTTAGCCTATTTAAATTCTAAGTATTATTAAAATAATATTTTAAAAATTGAAAAAATTTATTGAAAAGCTCATTTTTACATTATGTGAAATGCCACAAAGAAAATCCATATATTGCATATTTGCGTAATTTCCCACTAATGCTTCCAGGCGTCAATTCAGTTGCACATATTTCGTTTTGCTAGCATCTTGGTTGTGAAAACTTGCAGCAAGATGGGTTAAGCGATTTCCACTATATCTTGTTCTTTTCGGAAATGGTTGACGAGTTTGTAGAAGGGTGGATGATGGCAATCTGCAGTTTGATGGAATGCCCTATGGCACCCTTCTACCGAATTATTTGTCCTTGGTAGACCATTGATGATGCGCTCATGAACATTCCATATAGGGGAGAGCGGGTAACAGTGAGACACACTTTTTTCTAAAGCAGTTTTTTCATGTTACATTGGACCAAATGCAACGAATTTTTTCTGTGAAATACTAAACTTATACAGCTATGACATAATTTAATTTCAGATTTTATTATGAAAAACCTTCGATGAAAAAAAATAAAACAAATCTGAAGCACGTCTCACTCTTCCCCAGGGTTGGGGAAGAATGAGACGGCAAGGGGGAAACAATGAGACATGCTTTTTTTGTGCATTTATTTTGATTTAAAATTATTAGAATTATTATCAATTACATTACAACATATTCTACATTTAAAAAAACATTGAAATATTTTATAATATTTATTAATGGAAATTTATGTAAAAATACATCATTGAAATATGTTGGCTTAAAATTTTATAACTATTGTGATTTAAGGAAAATATAAAATATGAAATTCTTTTGCCAAACAACAATGATTCTTTGATATACTACATCATGCAGAATTCAACATGTTGTAGTGGATAACAGTTCCCCATCCATCTCACTGTTCCCCAAATCATTTTGTCTCACTGTTACCCATACTAAATGGTTTAGTTTCCATTTCATTTTTAAATCGCTTATAGATTTCAGAAAGCTTAATGAATAAGCATTCCATATATAGCTATCTTTTTATCAAATGTTATGAATGTGGTGAACAATGTACTATAATTGGCAATCAAGAAAATTTACATTACTATCCTTAACTTATGCAAGTACAGTTTTCTTGAGCCTGCAGGGATCCTAGGGAACTGAAACTAGATGGTTGCATAGATAATTAAGTTCACCTTTTAGCTACGGTAGCGCTAGTTGATGGTGATATCTTTTCTGGATGCTGCAATGAATGTCTCACTATTACCCGCTCTCCCCTACGTATTGCAAATCGTGGTTGTGCTCGCCAATTGCGTCTTATTCATCCTATAAATGTATCTTCCCAGTAAATTAAATAATCTTATGTGGATAATGGAATGAACAACTTAAGAATAAAATAAAACTCTTTTACCACAACGAAACAGGAAATGAAAAAAATAAAAAACAACAAAATATAAACTGAAATAATACAATCTGATTCTGTAAGCAAACCAAGGAGCACCTCGAGAGAACTGACTTGGGAACGAACAAGTTGAGTATTTATAACAAACAAGAGTCAATCAGGATCGGTTACTGATTGGATAAGCGCGTCGCCCATTGGATCAACGGGGAATTGCCAATAGGGTCCATATCTAAGTTGAGCAATAGTTTTTTACCAGTTCTCTGAATGGCTAAGCTTTCGAAATTCGTCCAGCAGGTGTTTTTTGTTTATTGACTCTATAAATTTTACATTGTTTTATGAGAAATTGTGGCCAGTGTCTAGAGAATATTTCTCTATGGATGACCTATTGCTTCTGCCGAATCTTCCGTGTGTCATGTGTTCCTTGAATCTAGTTTCAATATTACAAGACGTCTGTCCTTTGTAAATCATGGGGCATTGGGAGCATTTGGCCTCGTATCCTTACTGTACAATATGTCTTTAATCAAAGGTCTCAATTCTGTGTTTAAATCTTTTGACATTTCCCTGTCTTTCAGCAATTCTAACCAGACCAGGCACTTACTACCCAACCCTAAGGAGCAAGTTCCACCACTACAAAAATCGGGAATATACGAGGGTAGTGGGACCAAGTTCCACTACTCAACCCTAAGGACTCTTCCTTTATTTTTAATTCTGTTTAGGGTAGTGATTTCGTACATAAATTTCTTAAACTTCCTCTTCCTGACCAAATCAGTGATGATGCATACACTATAACCATTCTTGACTGCAATATTCTGAATCAAGGAAATCTCTTTTTTGAACATGGGTTGACCTCAAGGTAATCTAGAATAACAGGTAGGTCCAGTTTGTCAGTAGTGCTTAACGCGCATGCGTATTGTGACGTCACTGGATGACTTATGGCTTTACTTCCGGCGAGTGCGGTAGCCATTATTCTGGTCACAAGCGAAAACGTTTTCACGTAAAAAAACAAAACTCTTACGTTGATTTCTGAAGAAACGTTTATTTGTAAACTTACTATTTTATAAATTAAAATTTCCTAATGCCTGCATAAATAAAGTCATTAAGAAATAATATCGAAATTATTATCTGTCTCTTAACTGCCAACGGTTCCGACGAATCAATTTCGAAATCTTAACGAGGAATGATAACTAGGCCTAATGATAATGAGAAATACGTTATCGTCCTTGTCTCTGTGTTCGCTTAACTATCCGCACATTGCGTGATGAGTGAACATGAGACCAAGGTAAATGATTTTACATTTTAAAGACACCCACTCCCCTTCTAACGAACTGATATATAACCCTTTTTCTATTTAGTCTCAGTAAATTTCACTTACCTTGATCGCATGATCAGTTATCGCACGATGTGCTGATAGTTAACATCAACCCTGTGTTCATATTAAAAAGATAATACGTAAGTACATTTTACAATAATTATAAATTACGTAAGTCCCTTCATATAATGGCATTATAATTTAATTAAAATATATAGTATAAAGAATGAGAATTGTGAAGGAAATGAACGAGTCGTCAAGTGTGGCTATCGCACGAATGCTTTCATTGCCGCCATGTTTTAGTTTCTGTTGAGGTTTCGATTTAGCGGGTATAGGTTTCGATGTCATCTAGTGACGTCAAAATACGCTTGCGCAGTAAGGCAATTTTTACTACTTCCGGCAAACTGACCCCCACCTTGTTCTAGATCACCTTGGGTTGACCTAATGGGAGATTAATGGCTGTGTCGATCATCAAAATGAACGTGGATAATTTCTGGTTCCAGGGGTGGGTGGAATCGCTTGGCATATAATTTAAACCGTTAGTAGGTTTACGATATACATAATATGATAGTGAATCCTGATTTCTGAATAGCTAAATGTCAACCTTTAATTGTTTTCCAACTCAAAAGTGAATTGAACTGACAGAAAATAACTGTTCATATGTTGGACAAATGCAATGGCATCACAAACACTGGTGTTGAAGATTGTGAAAATATTGTCCACGTATCGAAACCAGCAATCGGGAAAGTAAAAACCAGAAGTCTTCAAAATATTTCTGCTAAAATAGGGCTAAGACAGGAGCCCATCAGTGTACCGCCCACCATTTTGTATACCTTGCTGTTATATTTAAAAATATTATTATTGGTACACAACCTAGTTAATTTTAAGCATTCATTGAAGAAGTTTTTAGGAACATTTTTCTTAATCAAAAAGTTTAAAGTTTCAGGTATCGGGATGCTCGGAAATAGAGACAACATCGAAAGACACTAATATTTCCCCATTCTTAATTAACTTAGTTTTTAATTTATTCACTAACTCGATACTATTACCTACTGAACTGTCAAAATCTGACAATTTTAAGGTTTTTAAATACTCTGCTAAAAATTTTGAAACTCGGTAAGTGGCAGAATCAATATTTGACACAATCGGACGCATTTTGTTTCTGGATTTTAGGCAGAGCATATAACCTAGGTAGCGTAGGGTTGCTAATAATGAGCGAAGAGGCAGAGTTTGGGGGAATTAAATTAGGACTATTCTTACTGCCTCTTTTACTTCCCTAACTAATCTAGGTTTATAATCTCGAACGGGCCTTCTGCAATCAAAACGTCCACTCTAGCGAAATAATCACTTTTACTGAGTAAGATAATGGGGTCTAGTTCATTTGGCAGTTCTTCAATAAATTCTTCAAATTCTCCTATAACATCATGTACCAATACAAAACTCAATGCAAACAACATTTTTATATAACACGCATATTTTCATTATTTACACAAAGTTCAGCCATAGTCAGTTCTTGCACTTTTTGCACATAAGCACCGTCTCAAATGAAGGAAACAGCCACAACTTGAGTGTTATTAAAACTTGTAGCACGCCATTTTGGATCGCTTCCTCGTAATCACTTAACACACTTGTTGGATTTAAAGTTTCCTTCAACTGTAATAGTTTCTGGATAATCCCTGGGAGATTATCGTTGGGGCTTCTGTCTGTACACCCCTTTTACTATTCCTGGTAAAATTACCATTGGGGCTTTCGTCCGTATACATTCCTTGACCTGCTCCACACGATTGATAGTGGGGCTTCTGTCCTGGGTTTTTTACCTTAGGGGCTTCCGTGTATTTAGTTTTGGGCTATTTTGACAGGTCGCGTATTGGAATTAAACAAAATACGTGTTGAATAATACAATGTATCTCCATTTACTGGGTCCAAGAGGTTTTTGTTAAATGCAAATTTCTGAAGTTGAACCATTATTAAATACCCATAGACCTTTTTTTTTTTTAACCCCTTATAAGTTTACAATTTATGAATCTTTCCTCTGAGAAAAGGCATTCTCGAGCACACCAATGAACATCTCACATGCTGTTTGAGATCGGTAATGAACAGCTTTCTCTACTAAAACTGCTAATAAATCTTTCTAAGCTTTTAATAGTTTTTCGATCATATTAAGTGGAAAAATTCTTAGGCAGGAAGATCTAAAATATGCAAAACACATATTACTCCTATTACTCCTTCATTTTTTTTATTATTCTATACCATAGAATCATTGTTTTACATAATTAAAACTTGTACTTATACTTTAAACACTTACTTTGTCATTATAAACGTAAATGCATAACATCCTACTTGAAATAAGCATCTACAGAGAGCGCTTTACATTTAATTCTCAGCAGTTTTCACAAGCAACAATGGATCCAATGAAGTAAACAAAGAACTGAAGATGGAACATTAAAGATGGCAACATAGAGACGTGCAGGATTGGATAAGCATGTACACAAACGAGTACAGACAGCAGCTCGAAGGAGCATAATATGCAGGAAAATGATCGTAATAAATTGTGTCTAAAAGATACTTAAAATTAATAGACTGACAAATACGAGTACTAATTTGAAAACTACTTTTATTTCTCTGCATAATCTCCCTGTACATTGACACATTTGTCCCAATGTTTCATAAGCCCCTCAAAACCAGTAAAATAAAATTCTTTGGGCTGCTATCTGAACCAGACAGTGACTTTCCTTTGTACAGGTTCATCGTAGGGAAAGTGTTCACCCGAAAGGCTGATGTTTAAGAGGGCCGTACAAATGGAACTTGAACTTTCTCAAATCTCAGTTGTTTTCTTAGCAGTAAGGCTGCGAATAAGGGTGCAGACGAATTCATTTGAAAACCACAAATTCTGCTTCGAATGAAACAAATATAATTTTAAATGGATTTGGAAAAAGTTCAAAAACACTTGAATTGAAATCAAATCTATTCGATTAATTCAATTCAAGGAGGCTGATCACTCCTGTAAGCTCGAATTGGTTTTATCCGAACGATACCATTCGAAACCTTCGGGTACATCTGAAAATAAGCTTATAACTACTTACAAATAATAGCTCATGTCGATGTTAATTGCGGACTAATCCATTAGAAATCTTCGGGGACATTGTAAATGCTGTTTCAATTAGTTAAAATACCTAATTGAAATACGCGTACGACTGCAGCGTTAACTTTAACGTTAGAACAATAGTGCTAGAAATGGAACCAAATTCATCATCTAGGTCTTTCATACGGAAACATTACAACAAATATGTTGAGAAAAGTGAAGAAAACTAAGATATGTTCAAAAGAAATATCTTCAAACGGTTTCGAAAGGAATATTCAAAGGCCATTCGAATAGGTTTCGAATAAGGCATTCAAAATCTGTAGTATACAAATTAATTGAATGAATTACACAATTCGTTACAGCAGCCAAACTTCAAATGCTAGTTCAAATGAATTTGATAAAGGTTCGGATGACTCGAGAAACAGATCAGTTCATTTCGAATTGTTTTAATGTATATTTGATAGAATGTTCAAATGGTTCAAATCAAAGTTTTCTTGAAATTATTCGACTCGCACGTAGCCTTACTTAGCAGTAAAAGGATGTTTACACTCTTCTGCGATTACGAGGGCATACTGCTTATCATACGCCCTGAATTTGCTCCACATAACTTCCATTTGTTCGGTCCTCTTAAACATCACCTTTCGGCTGGCTATCATTTAAATTTTAATTAGTTTACTTCCCCTCCTCCTATCGACAACATTTTTCCTTATATTTTATTGGCCCGTTGTTTTAACCATGTCCATTAGTTGCTAATATCACTTCCACCTTATCCTATATATTCTCTAGCATTAAGGCTTTAATTTCCTTTTTCACTTTGGTCTCTCAACGTATCCAGTATTTCATTTCTCCTTGTGGATTAGAGGTTCCCACATTTTGGTTGTTCCATTCCACAGTTTTTGCTTAATTTTTGATGACATTTAATGACAATTAAACTAAACAAAAAGCAAAAATTATAAAAATGTCATTACCTGTTAACCGAGGAGCAGCATTTACGCTACTAAAACGTCTGCTGCTTTTATTCTCTAATCCAATACAGAAGCATGAACAAACAACAAATAGTGACTGAACACACAAAATATCAAAGCCAACAACACAAAATAATTAAAATATTCCGATTAAAGTTTAATAAAATTGATGATATTCTAATATACGTAGCTGTGATTGTCACTAAACCAAACACACAATTCAAGTGCAAAGTGCTAAATGATTAACTTACCAGGGCATTTCAAAGTATCAGCTAATTCAGATGCCATCACTTGAATAATGAGACCAACACGTAAGCGAAGCATCTCCTCGAATAAGTTGGTTTCAGTACGAATAAACATGGCTAAGTAGACTATCAATTCCTGTGAATTAGTTATATCTTCAATTAGTTAGATACAAGGAATTTATTCGTTACTAGTTTGAGATCATATGATATAATTCATGGAAAAATAAATGACTCCTTCAGTTAATTTAGCAAACAGGATTAGTTATTTGACTTTAACAAAACTGTCAATATAGTTTCTAGTATTGTCGTCCATTCCAAGTAAATACGAGGGGAGAGGAAGAAGTCACTGGGTACCAGGTCTGGTAAGTAATGGGGGTGCGGCAGAATTTCATGGGCCAAACTAGCTGCACGTGTGACAGTCTCCTGTGCTATATAAGCGAGAACATTATCATGGAGCAAGTGAATGCCCTTGGTCAGCTTCCCAGTGATAATACTTGCCAGATCCTGATAATACTTACCAGTGATGGTGTGGCCCTTTTGGGTGTAGTTAGTCAGTAAGGTGAACACCTTTGGCCTTCCTTGATGACACCTGTGGCTTTGCCTTCTTTGGTGGTCATCTTCAACATTTGCTTCGCCACATTCAAATTGTATGCGCCGCTTCGACCAGCTCCGTGTGGATTTCCTTGGAGTTCTCGCCCCTCAGGTACGGAAAGCCTATCACTGAGCACACTTACAGTTTCTGCACGGACCGCGCCATTTTGGATGTGATGCTCCCGTAGGGTCACATGGTCTTGCAGCCAGCATCTTTGATCATATGGAAAATACATGAACACGTGCTTGCCCCGACATAACAAATGTGTCCATCTCCCTCTTAGTTTTGGTAATTGTAGCAACTTATGATTGCGCCTTGTAATTAATGAAATACATTATATGGAAAAGAAGTATTCAGACACCTTTTGCTTTAATGACTGCAGCTAACCTTCGCAGCATGCTTTCTACTAAATTCTGGAAAACTGATTTATTGAAAAGAAGATTGTTTATACACAAAGTACGTAATACAATGCATTTTAGAAATGCAAAGGAAATAAGAAGATTCATCTTGTATCTTATAACCAGAACTTGACTATAAGCCTACAAGGGAATACTTAAAAAGTATAACATCGAACTTACCTACAAGAACCAAAATATATTTAAACTATTACTGGGAACCCCAGAGAACCCCCCCCCCCCCCCCCCATTGTTATAGTTGGGAATAATAATTGTTAATTTGGTAATTTTTATTATAAACTGAGTGACCAAAAGTCTTGGGAACGGTTGTCGGAGACGTGCCATATATGATTCCCAAATGTTGCGGCCAGATGCGGCATATGGCGCTAGTGTAGACATGATATCTGAGTAGTCTGTTACAGACAGCTGTGTAATTAAAATGGCAGCAAGTCGCAAGTTAACCAACTTTGAACACGGAATGATAACCGGTGCAAGACGCATGGGTCATACCATATTGGAGATTACACAAGAATTGGGGTTTCCGAGGTCAACAGTGTCTAAGGTGGATCTTCAATATCGCAGAGAGAAAGGTTTACCACATGCATAAACTGCTGCACAAGATGACCACAAGCGTTTGATGAACTGACATCACATCATCTCAGCAGAGCCATATGGGGCAACTGACAGGGTACCGTGTGTCAGATCACCACCAATTTGAATGTGGGGTGCCAGGAACCCATTTCTACCAAGACTGTATGGAGACAAATGTACCACATTGGTTTCAGCAGCCGATGACCAATTGCTGAAACCTAGACACAGGGCTCAACAACTGGCATGGACCCGCGAACATCATTACTGAGCCTTGAAACAGTGGCAGTGTGTAGCATGGTCAGATGAATCCTGGTTTCAGTTGTATCGAGCTGATAGATGCATGGCTGTGTGGCATTGCCCCATGAAGCTGTGTATCAACAAGGTTGTGTCCAGTCAGGAGGTGGCTCAGTTATGGTCTGGGCTGTGTTCACATGGTCGAAATTGTCCGGCTGCAGGGAACAATTACAGGTGCACGTTATGCAGATATTCTTTCAGACCATCTGCATCCCTTTCTGGCATTAGAGTACCCTGATGGAGATGCCATGTTTGGCCCTTCCAGATTACCCGTTCTTAACCCAATTGAGTATTTATGGGATGATGTAAATACTAGTATACGCTTGATGAACCCAACACCAATTACACAAGAACAATTGTGAGTTGCACTGCAAGATGCATGGGTCAATATCTCTCCAGAACAACCCCAACGCCTCAGAGTACTTGCCTCGACGTGTTACTGCAGTTTTGAGGGGTCGCTGAGGAGTGATTCACTATTAACATTACCTCCAATGCATTCCCATGACTTTTGGCTACTCAGTGCATAAACGGCTATTTCTTTTCCTCAGTGCCAACAATGCTTAACTGTTTTTGGTCTCGTTTTTTGCATCACGCTTTTTGTAGAATGATATCCAGCCTTAAAACATTATCATGTTAAAATTAAATTAAAAATATAAATTTCACTAGCCTGAGTGAGCATAGCAGTGCATTCATCATTTCCATAAACATGATGGATCAATTCTCTCAATTCAATTATTGGTAGTGGATGAGAAATAGTTCTTTCATTATACGGAGGCATCCCAATGGTTATTTGTTTCTGATGAACAAGTATGTCAGTAACTGCCTTAAAAACAAAACAAAGATAACTTCCTTTTAAATCTTTGCATTTTTTTATACAACGTTTAAAATGTTGTTGAAAAGTGTCAACTACTTACTTTATCTAGATCCTCAACTCTTTTACCAAGCATTCCAGCAGAATGTCTAACCAATGCCCAACTTTTTTCACGACATGCTTTGTCATAAAGATCTTTCAACATGTCCTTAACTGTTATTTGATTAACATTATCTAACGTAGTTGCCCAGTTTAAACCTCTAAAAAATGTTTATCCAAAATTAATATTATAATAAACTAAACGATACAGCTATAAACATTTTCCATAAAACAAGAAATTAACAATTTAAAAACATATAATACTTGGTAACTCCAAGGTAATGCAAAATATCTCCTTGTTCTTCCAGGCTATCTGTTTCCTTAAGTGTATTGATCAATTCATCTATGTCCACATTTTCATATTGCGCATCACTTAATACTCTATGAAAGAAAAATAAACAGGTTGAGTAATAATGTAATACGAGGCCTGTGAGAAAAGTATCCAACCTTATTTTTTTTTGCGAAAACCTGATGGATTTGGATCGCGCGCGCTTGCACGAGCCGACCTTGAACCTTTGTGCGTATGCGTGAATTTTTTCCCGCCTCTCAATAGCGTCAGTTGCTGGCAATCAGCATTAGAGGGAGGTAGTGTGTTGTGCTCTCGTCGGTTTTTGATTTGACAAATTTCTCTAGGAATGTTTAAGTCCTCTACCACTGCAATATAATACTGTACGAGGGGTACTCTAAAAGTTTCTAGCCAGGAATAGTGCATGCATCTTACTAAGCTCTTTCTTTTAGAACTTTTTGAAGTACTCTCCCTTGACTTCTATACAAAGTTTCATCCTCCTGAACCAATTAGTTGGACATGCATTTCTTTCAGTCTTGAGCACTGAGCTCCAAAATGCAGTCACTGCACACTGTTAGGAAGTCATCTTGAAAGGAACCCCCTCAGTTTCATCTTGATTGTGAGAAACAAAAAGAAGTCACAAGGTGCCAACTCTGGAGAATAGGGGAATGTGCATCAACATACTGATCTGATTTTTACAGAAAAACTTGCTTGCCTTAATAGCAGCATGTGTCAAGGCATTGTAATGATGCCACAACAACCTCCTTGTTCAGGTCTTCAGATGCTTCTCCTTCCTTTTCTCTAGGATTTAACACACACAGGATGTCACATACCACTCTGCTGTAACCGTCTGTTTATTTTCAAGCACAACAGTACGCACATGGTCAGTGAAACAGAATAAAGTTGCCACCATCATCCTCCCAGCATTCTGAGAACGTCTGCATTTCTGTGGTGGTCCTTACCCTTTGGGGAGCCACTGTTTGGATTGCTTATTAGTTTCAGGGTCATAATGATAGAGCCATGTTTCGTCATCTGCACAGATATCATTGACAAATTTTAATTCCCATTGTTGAACCTTTTGATCATTTCTTGGCACGACGCAATCGGATGGCTTTCTGCTCTTGGGTCAAAAACGAGAGATCCATCGTGATGAAACCTTATTTGGTCATTGTTTTTGTTGTTGTTATTGTCGAATAAGCTGCTATGGACTACATTCTTTTGAACTGTTTCTTCCCTTCCGCTTTCCTTTTCTGCCTTATTATTCTATCTCTAAGTTCCTCCTTCCTTCTGTAAGTCCAAAGTGTGCTGTTTTTCTTCATTTTTTCCTGAAGCCCTTTCGATTGTTCCAACTTGGTTTTAAGTGGTGTACGTTTTTGTATGTCTGCTTGTGAAATTTGTAATTCTTATATGTCCTTTTGTGTTTCATGGCTATTTCCAATTTTGACAAATATTTGAAAATTCTTCTTCTGAGCCTACTGGGCTTTATTCTTTCAATATGTCCATAAAAAGCTATTCTCCTTTTTCTAATGGTACAGTACCAGTAACTTCTTCAATAAGTGTGTATACTGAGTGAGCATATTATTATGACCACCCTGTCAGTATGTCGTTGGCCACCTTTTGCCTTTAATGCTGCAGTGATTCTTCGTGGCATTGATTCAACGAGATGTTGGAAGGTAGTGGGATGAATCTGATACCATGCCTGATGGATAGCACTGTCTAGTTGTGCTAGATTGGATGGTGGTGGATCCAGCCGTCTAATGGTTCGTTCGACTTCGTCCCACAAATGCTCAACTGGAGTGAGATCTGGGGATTGTGGGGGGCACCGAAGTAAGGTAAAGTCCCCCTCATGTTCCTGGAACCACTCCTGCACAATACGAGCTCTGTGGCATGGCGCATTGAATTGCTGGAAGTAGCCATCTCAATTGGGCTACGCTATCAACGTGACAGGGTGGACTTGATCGGCGACGATATGGAGGTATGCTGTGCCATCCAGACACTGTTCAACACGTATTAACAGACCCAATGAATGCCAAGAAAATATCCTCCAGACCATAACACTGCCTGCACCAGCCTGAAGGGTTGTACTCATGCATGCGGGGTCCATGCTTTTGTGCTGTTTCTGCCAGATTCTCACGCGGCCATCTGCATGATGTAACTGGAATTGTGACTCGGCAGACCACATGATTTATTTCCACTGCTCGATAGTCCAGTCCTTGTGCTCCCGAGCAAATTGGAGTCATTTCCGCTTGTTGGCTGCAGACAGCAAAGGTGTGTGGACAGGTCTTCGGCTTCCACGTATCCCATGCGATGCAGTGTGCAGCGGACAGTGCATTCAGAGACCGTTTTGGAGGATCCCTGATTAAGGTCAGCAGTGATTTGATGCACAGTTGCCCTTCTGTTATCCTTTACCAGTCGTGACAGTCTCCATTCTGTCCGATCATCAACCATTCCCCGCGGGCAGCCACAACGCGAACGTTCAGACCCTGTCTTCCGGCTAACCGTCCAGTCCTTAAATACTTTAACGACGGCTGCTCTTGAGCACCCCACGAATGCTGCTATTTTGCTGATATTCGCTCCATAGCTCCGAGCACCTACAATCATCCTGCGTTCGAAGGCTGTTAAATCGCTTTGTTTACCCATAGTTGAAGAATGGAACACGTCTGCTGTTGTCGACGACACTCAGCTTCCTTTTTTTATATTTGTGCGGCCCACTAGCAACATTGTGGTGACGTCTGTGCGCGCATTTGCATAAACATGTCAGGTGGTCATAATAATATGTTCACTCAGTGTATATTTCATTGTCTTTCAGAATAGGTCTTTAAATATTAGCCCCAATATTTCCCTTAATATTTTGCTTTCAGCTACTTCCAGTTCTTGCATTAACATTTTTTATTCAGGGTCAGACATTTAGCTTCTGGGCGTATTACTGTCGTTTAGTGCCGAAGTTTAGCATTGAATGATATGGACTTCTTATAGATATCTTTGGTGAGCAAATAGGTAGTTTTCATCTTATTGACTCTTGCTTTAAGAGTGAGTGCTGAAAATCTGTGACATCTTTCGGATTCACTAATAAATTAATAAATTATCCAAGTAATCACTCTTATTAATTCTATTCGTTATGCCTGTACTTTAAATAAATAGAAATTAGCAGGCAGTTTACTGAAATTTATATTAAAGGTAAACTCCACGGAAAAAATCAACTTTATTTTTTTTGCATCATAACATTAATCGAGGTTAATAGAGTATTTATCATTCAAAATTTTTCAATTTTTCCTAATATTTTATTAAGAAAAATGCCTTGGAAAATTGAAAATTTGCGTGGGATCTTCCATTCCTTCTCCACAGAACACGGCGGAACAAGCTGTCATTTCCTACCGCGAGAACCTTGGGGAATTTCGTCACTTAGATCGATTCTACATATCGTCAGATTTTGCTAACCTGTTTTATGTCGGAATGCCTTCAATTTCTTCTCTGTTTGGATATGTAAATAGACAGTCAGATAAAAATTTCACGTTTCATAGATTTCCAGAATCAGAATCGGGTAAAAGTTCAGAGTAGCGTCCCCTAATAATAACGTCAATTTCTGTGCAAATAAAAAAAGTACTGACCATTAATCACCTGTAATCGGCCGGGGAGAAACCAACTGCCCCCTGTAACCAAATAGGTTGGGGTATATATCAGTAATTTGCCCCTAGAGGGGGATGTCGTAATGGAAAACAGCGATCCGCGAGGCCCGCAGGGCCGAGAGTGGGACTGCTGTTCGAGTAACAGAAAACAGTGACCAGCGAGGCCCGTAGGGCCGAGTGTGGGATCTGCGATTGTGATTGCGCGGATAGTGAAGATTAACCCTATTATATGATAAACCATTCACTTATTAAGTAGATATGTTAAAATAATAAATTCAGAGCATAAACGCGACGGGGCTGGCCTATGTCTTCCGCGGTTATTAGGGGACGCTACTCTGAACTTTTACCCAGGATCGATTAAAAAACAGTGGATTAGTTTTCGACAGCGAGGGAACTGGTGTCCAATTCCAAACAGCATCGTGTGCTCATTTTGAAGCGTCTTGCTTTGCCTACGCATCCGCAGTTTTAAATTCAGTATCAATTCAAACAAGAAATTCGCTGATACTAGATCACGTATAAGGTGGAACTAGATGCTCTTCCAACTCTAAACGGGCCTGGCGTTCTTCAAGAACAACAACCGCAACAGTACTCGTTAAACGCCGAATGAATGAGGAGGTAAGCCTGTCTGATGTGTAAGGTATACGCCGCCCTAATGTGCACACGCCAACGCGGGAAACAAAAGATCCCGTTTCACGGTTTAATGCATAGGGCTGTATATCGCAGAAGTTGCAGTAGCATTTAATTCTGCTAACGGCCCTTGTATATCGCTGTCACTGTTATCAAAATCGCAGTCGTCACTACCGGTCTCGTTTTATATTCATAATCCATTGTGATGCCCAACTGACAACTAACCGATAGCGTCCAATGTGTGACGTCACGAATTCGAAACTCCTTCACACTTCTCGGCAACTTGTGATGCAACAGTTGTCGAACCATGGTGCCAGTGTCTATCGCAGGGGGAGGGAAAAAAAATTAAAGATTTTTATATATTTTATCAATTTTGAGTACGAATTGAAAATTTTTATACATGCTACGTTGTTATTGAGACTTTCATCTTTCATTTTAAACAAAGTTGTTTTGGGTGTGGAGTTTACCTTTAAATGCTGACACAGTTTGTAAAATAGTCTCCTGTCTAAGGTGGTATATCATTAATTTTGAAAAGTGTTTTACATCAAGTTCAAGTGGTGAAAGAAAATCAGTACCGTGAGGCTAAAATAGGAGTCCAATCATCATCTGCAATTTCTCGGCCAGGAGAAGGAGTTCTTGTCCGAATCCCTTCGCTTTCGGGAGGCGATTCAAACACAGCAAAAGATCCGCCTGCTTCTGGCCCTCCTACAGAAAGATTCGGTGAAGCTATTCTTTTAATAGGGCTGTATGGATCTGTATGGAATGATAAATGAAATTAAACAAGTATTATTCTTCACACCCAATTCTCAAAACCATATTCAAAATTACAACTATCATACACATAAATGTCAAAAGTCATGGGAGCGTCGTATGCAAATTTTCAGGTGTCCCTTGCATCGTGTAAATGGTGTATAAATAGGCAAAACGGTGCTGTCAACTCAACTATAAGCAATCGTTTCAAATTCTTGTAATAGAACTAAAGGAATTTCTTTACGAATGTTCAGTATAGAAATGTAGGTGATGCTTACTAGGAAATCACTATTTCATGATTGTTTATTTTGCCTTGCCTTAAGCAATGCATTTATTTCCCTTTACATTTTTGTGATTATGGGTACATTACAAGAATTATAGAAGTTTGAACATGGAATGGTAGTTAGAGCTAGACACATGGAACATTCCAGTTTTAAAGTGGTACAGGCATTCAACATTTCTCAATCCAGTGTCAAGGGTGTACAGAGAGCACCTCATTTCAGCATTATCTCCTACCATGGACAGCACAGTGGCTGACCACAGCTGCTAAATACACACGACCAGTGACATCTGAACAGAATGGTCCTGCTTAACAGACACACGTCACTATGCCAATTAACAACCACATTCAATGATGGACCTACTAGAAATGTGTCTATGAGGTCAGTGCAGCAAAATTAGCACTAATAGGACGTGGCAGCAGAAGACCGACAAGAGTGCCTTTACTTACAGCACACTATCAGAGGCTATACCTTGCCTGGGCTCGTGGACATATTCACTGGACCTTAGATGACTGGAAACATTTTTTTTGGTCTGATGAGTCACGACTCCAATTGATGCAAGCTCATGGCAGGTTTTGGGTATGCACGGCAATGTGAAAGCTGGTGGTGGCTCCTTCAAGGTGAGGGGCATGGTTACATACGAAGGTTTAGGTCCTATGATAAATTTGGACCTACCATTGACTGGGAATCATTATGTCCAACTACTTGGTGACCATTTGCTTCATATCCTTCATGTACCCTAACACTGATGGAATGTTCCAAGAGGACAAGGTGCTAAGTCACTAGATCAACATTACTCACGATTGGTTTGAAGAGCATTCTGAACAATTCCAACAAATGAAATGGCCACCTAGTGCCAGACATGAACGCCACTGAACTTATTTGGGATATTATCAAACGATCAATTCATACAAACGAGCCACACCTAACACTCATGCAGTTATAGGTGATTATCTTTTCAAAGGACTTCCGCTGACTGGTAAAGTCCATGTCATGTCAAGTTGCTGGACTTTGCCTGGCAAAAGGAGGTCCTACGAGATACTGAAGAGATATTCCATAGCTTTTGGCACTTCAGTGTACAACAAGCAGTTACATGATATTCGTACAAACTGTCATATAATAAGAAAGTAAACAAAAAGTAAGCAAACACTGTGGAATGGTACAACAAAATAGGGAAACCTCTAATCCACAAGGAGAATTGAAATACAGCCTTCCTCCTGTGGCTATTTCTTCGGAAACACGGTCATAAGTTCAAAAAGAAATTAACAATAAGATTTTTATGGGTCAGAACGTTCCCATTGTCAAAATTCATTGGGTGGAAGCAACAATGTCATTTTCTTTCATGAGAATGAGACCATTCTATGCAGTGCTTGCTCTAAGACCTCCATTAGAGGATTGAAGCATTTAGCCTACAACTTGGACTTAGTGCCTAGTGGTTTTCATCTCTTTCCTGTCCTGAAACAGTAGCTGTCTGGTACTCATTTCATATTCAGCTACAAGATGGATATGTCAGAGAGAATGAATTTTCCTGATCTGGTATAGCTGTGTAATCTGATAAATGTCTGAATTGCAACAGTGAATACACATCGAGGAAGTGTTTCACATCAATTGCCACATGCAGATATGCCATAAATCCCACTTAGCCTCTTCCAGCATACTTCAAATGGAAAAAACTACAACATTTAGAGTAAGTTATATCATTAGAAATTGCTGCTTTATTTCACTCACAGGAAATGAATGAAAGTTTATTAGCAAATCCTTAATTTGTCCCAAGAACTTATGAGAAAATATTATGATATTTAAAATCAGGTTTTTGAAAGCACTTAATCAGATACAACCAAAGACAAAACATACAGGATCCAAAGAAACGGGTAATAAAAACATTCAAGCCGTACATGAGGGCTGTTTCCTTATTACTGGCAATACAGGTGTATGTAAGCAGGAAACAGATCCAGTGTTGCTTGCTTATACATTATGGTGATACTCAACCTACCTCGTAGTAAACGAACTTGTACATCCAAAGCTTCATGAAGAATAATGTCATCTGTGAGAGACCGGTCTAAATGCATGTGAAAAATCACATTTGACGAAACTGGAGATATGGCAACGATACATTGCTGCACTCTGAGCATGAAGGGGAGGTTTTCCTATGCCGCTTCATAGTGATGGATGAGACATGAGGCCCTTTCATATGAGCCTAAACTGAAGCGCCAATCTGAATGGCATCAATCTGAATCCCATCACTGGCATCATTACAGATCTGCATGAAAGTCAAAAGTGCTGCAGAATTCCAGCAATGTGAAAATGAGGTGAAAAAATAGAGCCCGGTTGTAGCAATATTGGACCCAACATGGATAAGTATTACACAAGGGCGATTCAATAAGTAAGTTACGAATCGTGATTGAAAAGAAATGAATGGAGATAATGACATACAAACAACATACAAAAAATCTCCACACAAATTTAAGCACTTGTCCCACCGTTTCACAAGTCCCTGGAAACCTGTGGCGTAAAATTCTTTTGGTTGCTGTTGGAACCACGCGCGCGCTGCTTCATCGTCAGGAAAGCGTTCCCCCGAAAGATGATGTTTCAAAGGGCCAAACAAGTGGAAATCGTTCGGGGCGAGGTCTGGGCTGTAAAGTGGATGTTGGAGGACCTCCCACTTGAATGACCTCAGCATCGCTGTGGTCTGATTGGCATTATGCGGATGGGCATTGTCATGCAGCAGCAACACCCCTTTATTGAGGAGGCCTGGTCGCTTCCGGCAAATGACGGCACAAAGTTTCGTCAGAATCGTGCAGTTTGAGGGAGAAGTAACTGTGTGGCCACGTTGCTGGAATTCAGTGAGCAGTACGCCTTGGCAATCCCAGAACACTGTCAACATGACTTTCCCAGCCGATGTTGTCACCTTAAACTTCTTGTGCTCTGGGGACGAGGGATGTTTCCACTGCATGGAGGCATGCTTCGTCTCAGGCTCATAATGGTGCACCCAAGACTCATCACCAGTGACAATCCGAGAAAGCATGTTGTCCCCTTCAACCTAGTAGCGCTGGAGATGCTGCAATGACAAGCCCATTCTCTGGCTTTTGTGTTGTGTTATAAGCTGGCGTGGCACCAAGCAGGAGCACACTTTATTGAAGCCTAGTTGCTTATGCATCATGTTGTAACCCTGATCACGTGAACAACCAATAGTGGTTGCTATAGCGTCGACGGTTACCCTTCTATCTACCCCGATGCGTGGCGATCTCCACTGGCCGACCGGCTCGATGTCTTAGTCTTCGATACTTGTCCGCTCTTCCGAGAACTTCTGCACCCAATTATGGATTGCCTGACATGACAGGCAATGTTCACCATACATGGGCAGCATTTCCTTGTGATATCCTTTGCTTCCATATGTTTTGCCCACAAAAAACGCACAATGGCATGCTGTTCTATCGTGGTATATATGCTCAGGGGCTCCGCCATCTTGTACAGTCATGCGCAGAACAATCGTTGTGCGTCACAATAAAACTAGATAGGGCTGCTATCTAGCGGTGACAGTTTCCTGCACTTAATTAAAACATGAAGGTCGCAACTTTGATTTGTAACTTACTTATTGAATTACCCTCGTACAATGTGAAAATTATTAGTGATTCTGGTTTATGACCATGGCATCTGCTTCTGAACTGTTTCCTAAGTTCTACAAGCGATAGATTCCTCCATTCGCAACACCCAGAAAATAGGTGTTGTTACAGATGTACTATGGCTTGTGCATTGCTGGCAATGGGTGCTACACAATGCTTGGAACTATGCTGAGGGACACTGGTTTCTGAGAGAATATCTCTTTTTTATCAGTTGTAATCAGGACTGGCCCAAGAAAAAGTGAGACCCGGTGCAAAGTCGTCCAAAGTCGTTGTCATCCAAATAATAAAACTTATGCAGCCAGGACTGCGTGCACATGTACGGTCACACCGTTCGCACTCTCCTCTGGCAAGCCCTGGTTGTAATTAATAGTTGCAGCTAAAAAAGAAGCAGCTCTCATACATCAACTTATCACAATGAAATTGAAATAACAAAACATGCACAAAGATCTTTAAAATAAAAACAAACCATAACCACCACCACAAAAAGTCTGATATTTATTCTTATCATTAAAACACACGGCCAAAAGCAAACCCTCCACCTTTATATTCAACATTAAAACCATAAACATGCTTGGACTCACCGTGAGCAAAGTTGAAAGGTGTATGATTTATCTCGGCTAACAGTGTCACAACTCCCAATAAAATAAAGGACATAATAAAAACACAAGTTGCCAAAATTAGCTTAATTATAGTATTACTATTATTATAAGTTATCAAAATATTTTTCCAAAAAAAAGGTTCTCCCCCCCCCCCCTTATATAAAGTTTTTTTTTCCAAAAATGTTTTCCAAAAAGTAGGCATTTTATTAGATTTGAAGTCATGTTATATTAGAGTAAATACAGAGCGAGTCAAAAGTCGCAGTACACGCTGTTTTTTCGAAAACCTTGCAGGAATTGGGAAATCTGAATATTCTAGTAAGGTATGGGTGAGGTGGTCTATCTTCTACGGTATGTACCGAACATAGCCGCCATCTTGAATTCGGCCATCTTGAATCTAAGTCAATTTTTTTTTAAATGGAAAGGGGGTTGTGTGATATATCAAATAACATCAGCATTTTCTGACAATTCCATTCCTGTAAACAGATTTGAAGTAGCAGTTAGGGTTCAAAAGTTACAACACATTTTGTTTCATTTTGTAGCGGGTAACTGAAAATGGCTTTGACCATGGAGGAGAGAACTGAGGTTATTTTGATGTCTGGAGAACGTAGTTACCATGTCATACCTGCAGATTTTAACAACCAGCACCCAGAAAGATCTCCAACTTCACACAACGCTTTCAGGTGCTTAATTAAATTCTGAGAAACTGGGACTGTGTTTGAGAAGGCACAGACTGACCGTCCAATAAGTGCTGACGAGACAACCTCAACAATGGTTTTGGCGTCCTTCGTCAAGAGCCCACAACACAGCACACGGCCTTTATCAGCAGAATGTGGAATTAGCCAGTCATCGATCGTACGAATCCTTCATGCTCATAAATGGCATCCATTCAAGATTCAGAAACTGCAGCACCTAGCAGAGGATGACCAAGACAGATGTATGCTGTTTTGCACGTGGGCCCTACAGCTACATCGACAATATCCCTCTTTTGCACAAGGTATCTTGTTCAGTGGTTAGATGTTCAATTTCCTGGTCATCGGATTGGCCGACATGGTGCTGTGGAATGGCCACCCAGATCACCTGATCTCACACCACTTGACTTTTATCTATGGGGGTCATATAAAGTATCTCGTATATGCAGAGAAAATCAGAAACGGACACCATCTCCAGCAACGCATTGAAGAAGCGTGTGCCAGCATTTTTGCGGAAGAGGGACCAAGAGGGACCAAGAGGGACACCATGTGAAGAACAGTCCAGCCTGTAATTCCAAACAAAATGAGTTTTAACTTTTGAACCATAACTGCTACTTCAAATCTGTTTACAGGAATGAAACTGTCAGAAAATGCTGATGTTATTTGATACATCACACGACCCCCTTTCCATTAAAAAAAAAACTGATTTAGATTCAAGATGGCCGATTTCAAGATGGCGGCTATGTTCGGCCATAAAAGATAGATCACCTCATCCATACTTTACGGGAATATTCAGATTTCCCAATTCCTGCAAGGTTTTCGAAAAAACAGGGTGTACTGCAACTTTTGACTTGCCCTGCATAATAATTAATAAATTACAGTAGAACTTCGTTAGAACAAACTCAGAAAATAAGGACCCTTGGTTTAAATAAACCAATTTATTTGGCCTGACTGAAAGACTTAGGTTTTCTATGCTACAGCATACTGATAATACAGACTTGCTTAAAACAGATTTCCGGTTAATAAGCACCAAATATTCAGCCCGCTGAGCCTCAGAACATCCTGGTTATAACAAATTATCACTTGCGGATGAGTTGAATTCAAACTTGTTGATTGGCTGAATCTGCTGGTTTACTTTTAATATAGAGGAGCAAAAATACTACTTAAAGTTTGCACGGAATTCTAAAAATAATACAATTTCAGAAAGAGTGATGAGGAAGACGAGGAAACAAGATGTTATAAGGGTTCTTTTGACTAATGATGCCATCGCAATTATCGAAACCCTGACAAGGAGACTTCATGTATTCTGACTCGCCAAATTTGATTAAAAAATTCTACGAGTAGCTTTCACCCACTATTAAAATACTGTATATTAAAATCTTCCGATTCAGGTACCGTTATTTTCGGAATACAATACGCATATTATACAAAACAAAAGTTTAAAAAAAATCATCATTGCGTATAATACCGTAATCAGATTTTGTTGTCACATTTTTCACACAGTGGTGACATTAAACGAAGCAAGTGTATTGTATTATAGGTACATTACCGCATATTTGTACAGTTTATACACTAATACATTATACAGTGCTTTAATTCATTTCCTCCCCCCCCCCCTCGATTTCCCATCACTAAATACTATTGCAAAAATGAATTCTCGAAATCAAGTTGGTGACAACCATTCACCTAAAAAAATCAGCAATTAGGCTTTTTAACCATCAGTGCATTCATCTTTCTAAATCGTCCAAAAATGTTTCATCAAGAAAGCTAATGCGGTTCAGTACATTAAACAGTCTATACAAATACAGTACACTGCTGCCAATCACGATTCCTTAGGTCGTGAAATCAGAGAAGTCGCAGTCAATGGCTGTTTTTTTTTGTCATTTTTCAGTGGGAGAGAGAGCGGCTCTTAAATTGGGATTACTCTTATATCCACAGCTCTTATAACTGAACTCTACTGTACTAGGGCCGTACCCCAGGGGTGGGGTGGAGGGGGGGTCACCATGTAACAGATTTAGTTGACATGGAGGCCAATTTCGAGGGGGGGGGGAGCTATAGCCCCCTCAGTGCCCCCTGGATTGAGGACAAAATGCAATTAGGCTGGCAGCTTCACAGTTACAGGTGGTTGATGGACTGCTGTTGAAAGGAAATGGGGAGCCACTGTTAAGGAACTAGGCATGACAGTCTTCACATGGAACTCCAATGTCTGGCGAGCTAACATGAAGGAGAGCTGAGATGCTGAAAAAATCTTTAGACAAGTATCGCGGATTATCTGAGTCAATGATTTCAAAACGAGTGAAATCTTGGCTCCCATGTTCTGCCACTTAGAGGGGCAGCAGTGTACTTTAATTTGCCGTTTTGTTCCTCGATTTCCCATTCATTTTACTTTCACCAAAAGTGAATGTGAAAGTTAAATCTCAAAAACAAATGAATTTCAAATGAAACTAGTGGATAATATTTAATATACTGGTACATCACAGTAATTAAACAGTCTCCACAAGATAGAGATAGACATTATTTTGTAACATGATGTTCATCTGCATTGTTTAAAATATGCAGGGTGCATATAATACATGGGAATTTTTCAAAAATCAATATAAAAATTAGATGTGTTTTATACACTGGTGTATTATATTCTAAAAATTATGATATTCTATACTGTACAATATTGAAATAAAATTCATGAATTTTTTCCTTGGAAAATTTTGAGAAGTGCATCAAATGGTATTGCATGTTTTTAAATTGATGCACTTCCAATTCGGTGAGTCAGAGTATGTGGAGTCTCCTTGTGAGATGTTTTCCCTATGCAAACCCATCTAGCCATATCTCCCAAGAATATCTCGTGCAGTAGAGGAATTTATGGCTAATCTAATTTGCTAGTAAAAGTTACGTATTCCTTTGTAGACACCTGCATTTTATACTGTACATTTTTCCACAGATTATGGATCTCGGTAAAAATGGACTTTTTTTCAGGGGACACTGAAATCCGTATTAAAGAAGCTTTACTGTATAATAAATTAATAGAAATATTTTTAATATATAAAATATAAATTATAAAATAATCATTTAATAAAAAGTTATTCTAAAGTTATTCCTGTTCTTTATACCCCCCCCCCTCCCAATTCTCTACCACTATCAAGAACCTTATCATTCTAGCAACTGTTGACTTCCGATTGTCATAAGCTATGAAAGATCACCTTTAAGAGTGATAATTCTTTTTGTAAATGTTAAGATATTTCTGAGATTTATAAAGTTTATTCGTGCCAAATTTTGAGGAACATATCTTCCTTGAGTAGTATCTGAAAGGGCAAGGCTTTCATACAAATAATGAAAAAAAAGAAGACACTGTCAATAGGCCAAATCAGGATGACATCTAATGATGATCACCACATCCGATTGAGCCTTCTGACAAAATTAAAAAAGAAATGAATAAGGACAGAATGAAATGAACCTTCTTGAATTTTAAAAGAACGACTACGTCGAATAAGACCAGCCACAGATGTCCTACGATTAAGCTTTGATCTTCTTTTTGAATGTGACACGGCTGAATGAGACAGAGAAATTCTTTGTCTTGTGGCAAATACTTTATGGAACTCTTTTTCTAATTCTTCCTGAATATAAGGATTTATACCTAAGAAATATTAAAATTAAATTAAATTAAATTTTATTTTACTCTTTACTTTTTCTTTCATTAGTTCAAAATTAGAATACGTTCTTAAATTCGTTTCTAAAGAGAACAGAAAATGGAAGCAAGATGTTTTACAGAAATATCTACAGGGTGACATTATAACTAGAAAAGCTATTTCTATGCAATTTGCAACGATGAAAACAAACTCTCAAAGTTTTTACCTACTTCTATTAATGATCCCAGCATGCAACATGGTATTGTATCATAATCAAAATGGATTCCCGAAAGAAAAGCAATGTGCATGCTATGGTTAAAATCTCCGATTAAGGTTCAACAACGTTACTGTTTAGAATATGGGGAAGACCCACCTGATAAGAGATCATTAAATCACTGGCTCAAACATTTTAAGCAACAGGAAGTGTGTTGCATAAGATGGGCACAGGAAAACCATTGACATCGAATTAAAGTGTTGCAAAAATTACAGAAGCCTTCAGCCCAGTGAAATCAACATTAAACAGGTGTTGGCCTTACAGTACAACAGAGTAACATCAGGAGTTCCAACTAGTTTCGCCATTTATTCCCAGCTTTGTCAAGGATATATACAGCAAGAGGCATGCAAGCCTTTATATACAGAACAGTGGTACAAATTATGCAAATACATGAACCAATAAGATACAAAAGAATTAAAGAGGAAATAATTGCCAATAGGATAAATAGAATAAACAAAGATTTTCGAATTATAATGGCCAATAGAATAAAAAGAGTGTAAACGCTAATTTTATAAATTATACAAAAAGAAAATATACAAACGGATGGTGCGCGTTTACGCGGCCGAAAAGAGAATATCCGGTTGTCGAGGATAAGAGGATTTACAGAAAATAAAATAAAATGGGCAAGAAATAACAAAAAGCAAAAGAAAACATAAACCATAATAAAGAAACCGAGAAAAAGGAATCATAATAGATCAGATAAAGAGTTAAGTATTGCATACACATTAAAGTCTGTTTGACAATTGAGAAGCAGGTGGGGGGAGGACTTCATGGCCTTGAATATTTCGATCGCTTCGAGGGTAGCAGTTTTTTCTGGTCTATTGCAGATATGTAAGACAGACATAACATCTTCTTGTGTCTTTAAAGCGTGTCCGGAGCGATCGAAAGCGTATCTTGAAGCGATCGAAATATTCAAGGCCAAGAAGTCCTCCCCCACCTGCTTCTCGGTTTCTTTATTATGGTTTATGTTTTCTTTTGCTTTTTGTTATTTCTTGCCCGTTTTTATTTTATTTTCTGTAAATCCTCTTGTCCTCAGACAACCGGATAGTTCTCTTTTCGGTCTGCGTAAACACGCACCATCTGTTTGTATATTTTCTTTTTGTATAATTTATAAAATTAGCGTTTACACTCTTTTTATTCTATTGGCCATTATAATTCGAAAATTTGTGTTTATTCTATTTATCCTATTGGCAATTATTTCCTCTTTAATTCTTTTGTATCTTATTGGTTCATGTATTTGCATAATTTGTACCACTGTTCTGTATATAAAGGCTTGCATGCCTCTTGCTGTATATATCCTTGACAAAGCCGGGAATAAATGGCGAAACTAGTTGGAACTCCTGATGTCCCTCTGTTGTACTGTAAGGCCACCACCTGTTTAATCAATAGGGACAGTATTATGATCCACCCTTCTACCGAAATCAACATGCTGTGCAGGTTTGGAACTGAACATTCCAAGGAGCAATAAACTGAACAGGAGGCTTTACATATTTGTTTGAAGCTGAACCCATAAAATTCATATTATTCATGAACAGGAAAAGGGCGACAAGCCATGACATTTTGTTTTGCTTGATATAATCGACAACAACAAATCTTTCCTTACCAACATTGTTTCTTCCATATTCTGTGTGCCTGGAAAAGTTAGCAGACACAACTGCAGGATATGATATCAGAAAATACACGTTACAATTGAACATAAATGGGACAGCAAGAAAGTGAACGTGCAGTGCACATGATTGTGATCACAGGTGATAGGACCGTTCTTCTTTGCTGAATAAACAGTGAACATCACAAATTATTTGAACATGCTGAAAAATTACGCATTACCAATCATTGAGGAACACCAGTCAAGTGTGTTTTTTTAACAGGACAGTGCACTGCCCACTGAAGACTACAGGAACAAAGGGCAGCATGGCGCGCTCGAAGGTAATGGGGCACTGAATGCAGCTAAATTCTTGCTTTAAAGTTAATAAAAGTACATGGGCATTTCAGTGACCTACTTTTATATTTTTAAGGCATAATGCTAACGTCGGAATCTGTATGTGATTAGGGCACGTTAAGGCTTTCTAATTTCTTCTAGGCTAATCTCTTCCTTACTTTGTGATGTCACAAAAAGACGTCATCTGGTGGTATAGTTCTCAATAGTTCTTAAAGTACATTTTTCAACAATTTATGCACTATTTTTGCAGGATAAAATTGCAAATAATGATTAAGCTTTTTAAACTTTATACCTTATACAGTTGATCTGTATTATCCCTCAACATTTTATTACTGCTCATTTAAACGTGAAAGCTTATTGAGGAATACTTCTCGCGGACGAAGCTGTTTATTTTGACAGTAAAGCGACCACAGGAAACCACCACACACAAATACAAAAAGCTCGACTTGTCAGCGCGGAAGATAAAAAAAAAAGCACAAGGAGTAACGCGATAAACAGCTTGTCACGGCTACCAACTAAACTGATGCAGTTAGTCAATATTTTAAATGAATGTACGTAGCAGTTTAATTAAAATGTTTAGGCTTGAAATCACTCACGCCACAATAAGCTCCAGTGAATACTTAAGCCGCACATTGTTGGCATTTATTGGATTCAGTTTCTTGCATTTGTGCAGCGCCGAGGGGCAGCATGGCGGAACAAGGGGCAACATGGCGCTATGCCACACTGATTTTGCCTAGCGGCATCACTGACTGCCCTATTGGGGACTCTCGTGAGACTCGATCACCATTTCCCAGATAGATAAGATAGGACATGATGGCCTGGTCTCCTGGTTGCCATATTCAATCAACAAAACCCCCCCTGATTTTTCCTGTGGGGGCATTTCAAGAATAGGGTATACTGCAAGGAAGTACATGACTGAACTGCACTGGTGAATCATATTTGGGCTGAAAGGGGATGGCCCAAATTTGCTTGCGGAAGGGGGTCCCCACACTACAGAATTAACTGGCAAGGTCGTCAATTTCAGGAGGGAAGGGGGGCTACAGCAACAGGGTTGTAACCTTATTTTCCGAATACAACTAATAAATGGTGTTTCCACAGATAGGGTCTCAAATTTTAATTATAATGGTTAGGTTAGGTTAGGTTAGGTTAGTTTAGATTAGGTAAGGATATACAGGTATACAGTGTGAGCCAAAAGTCTGTTACCCCCCCTCCCCCATACAATTTCAAAATGAGTGGAGATATAACAAATTTGTTGCACACAACACATAGGAAATTAGGTAGGGGCTAATCAATGGTGGTGTCAAATTTGACCTTTGACCTCGAATTTTGCACTTTGAAACTTTGCGACAGTTACAGGAATAAAAAAATTTCCAATTGTACAGTTGTAGAGCTCAAAACGCTGATTTTAACAAAAAAAGAGATTAAAAATAAGCATAAAAATAAACCCACTACAACAAAATAAAATTTCAGTGCTCAAGGCAGAGATCCTTAATCTAACGATCTTGAGATGCGACAACAAGCAAAATTCCCATAGCAAAAATATGGCAAAAATACCCATGGCACCATCTTGTAACAAACACTCAAATGGTAAGAGAGCATTCACAAGTGCTGTCATCTTGTAACTAACTATGGTCGACTAACAATACTTCTGGTATTAATTAAATAGAAATGAACTCTTTTTGATTTCTTTCTTAATTTCTTAAATTTTTGATTTATAATTTAAATAATTTTCTGTATGTAAGGGACATGTCGTATTTTAAACATCAAAATATTTAAAATCTCTGCCTTGTCGCCGTTATCATCTGCTTTCAGTGCTCTGAAGACGTTTTGATTATGTCAGACATCATCAAGACCTACAGCACCATTTGGCAACACCCTCGCAACTAATCTGTGCAGAAGAAAGCTGCGCGAACCATTTCGCACATACGGATTGTTGCATCTCGTTAGATTAAGGATTTCTGGCTCAAGGTATTGCCAAAGTACCAGCATCAGTAAATGATCTGAAACAATGAATTCAGCAGGCTTGTACAGACATAACACCCATTATGATCCATTTCCAGTCAGAAACCTTTCCCTGCAGTTTGTCGGTATACTTAAAATTCACCCTGTATTCTAAAAATTTAACATCTTGCTACCTCCTATTCCACTTAATTCTTAAAATGGTCATTACTGCTTAAAATATTTTGAGAAATTGATAGACAGGTAAATTCAAATTTTTTTATAACATACTTTCAGGATAACCATCTTCATGGCTGTTTAAGAAATTTAAGCTTGCAATGCACGATGTGCTTAAGAATTCATCTAGCTTGCCTAGGTTCACTCTATGAAGAAGGAAAAAAAAACAAAAAACAAACATACAAAAAATAAGTAAATTTTAATAATTTTATTTCAAATTTATTCTTTGTAAAATTGCAAAGGCAAGTTAATTTTATTTTAAATTTCCCCTTTCTGCCAATCTTTGAAGATAGGTCTAAATTTATTACTATAACAATGAAACATTCAAAAATTTGACTTCTTATGGTTTGAGGAAATTGCTGCAAATTTTCGACTACATGGGATAAACATTAAAACTGAAAGGCAAAAGGAACAATTCCGCGATTTGAGTTCAAATCAGAGACCACGACCAACACCACCTAGACAGAAGGCCTGCACACAGGTGGTGTTGCCACGACTCAATGTCTGACTCGTCGCCAGTCTTTTGCTTTTCAGTCTTAATACGTTATTTATCTTAGAGCATTATCTTCAATATTGGGTTGGAGCAAATGAAATGGTATGGTAGCAGGGTTCATCATTCCATAGGATGGTTTTCCACTGTTCTCGAGTCTAGAGGCACCAGTGTAACCGATGGGTCACACTGAAGGCTGTAATATTTGGCATGTGAACTGCTGATCGTTCAGGAAAACTAAGTGCCATGAACTCCCAGTGGACAGTACGATCACTTGCATCACTAGACAATGCCGATGGGAAGTCCCGTGCCCATGTTTTAAACAAATCCTTGCAGTACTAAACACATAATGAATACACTTTTCCACAAGGAGTTTAATATGGATAAACGACACATGTATTAGCCAAGCCAACTTTTTTAATGTCTGAAGACAGACTGTACTACGCTGAAGAAGTTGGCTTGGCCAACAAAACGTACATATGTCGTTTATCCGTTATTGCATCCACAGTTTCTGACTTTGTGTTTTACCTACTGAATCCTTCCTGTTTGACATCACCACATGCTTCAAGCACTGATGGTCACAGTCTGTCAACTTCGTCGGTTTAATGGGTCTGGGTTGGCATCTTATAAAACCCTCTCACTTCCACTTCAAAGTAACATCACTCATTGTCGAGCAGGGTATATGAAATTTGTTGGAAATCTCACAGATTGAATGCCCAAACCTGTGGAATCTAATGATCATTCTCTTTCCTCAGACTAAATTTGCATTCTCTGTTCAAATTAACTGCTATGAGTGCATTCTACTCATCAATATCTTTTACAGGTTGGATGACTTATATAGATGATCCCATCCTTTAGTGGAGAGGTGTCCGGTGACGAATGGCAAGATAGTGTATAGCTCCCATATCGAAAAAAGGGGCCAATCAGAATCATTCTCGTATTGACTGATGTAAAACTGCAGAACAAGAGTTCATTTTATGAGAGGTACAGTTGATCTCGCCTTGTGAAAAGTGAAAGTTATACATTGCAGCATTTGGGGAAGCACGCTATAGAGTTGGCAAAGTCTAGCGATAGAATGTTTTGAATGTTTATGATTATATGAGAAGAAGTTTGCGAAGAATTACTAGAGACATGAATGCTAGGTAGCTGTATCGCCTCTTCTAATCGATTAACTTGTACTTGACATTTCCATAATAATTTGTATGTAGTTTTACAGTATTATAATTACAGTACTTGATTATAACCCTAATGCTTACCTCGTGCCATTGATGTAGCCGCTTTTTAATTTTTTCACAGTTGACATGAAAGCTGGTGGAATTTTTCCGTCTTCTATAAAACAAAGACAAATTAGTGATTACTTTTTTGACCTACAGAGACGGGATCTAGTATCTAGTAAGTGCGATAATCTGCGGCACCTACTCCTACGAGGGAGTTTTGCACCATCCCAATAAATATCGACTGCTACGAGATGACAGTAGCAGCCGGGACCGACGGCTTAACGTGCCCTCCGAAGCACGGGGGGTTTCATGATGGAAGAGCCGCTGGCAGACAAACAAACCAGTGGCTGTACCAACTGCTGGAAAACCAGCTATGGTCACTTGGCAAATGGGTCAGACTAAAGTCCTCCAACAGCCGTGCCCCAAATAGCTGTCCCGCCAGCAGTGGCCCTCAAGCCCTGACCGTCACCCAGCCAGCAGCTGGCCACGCCTGAAATTGCTGAACTCCATCGATTGGCAAGCCAACCGACGAGACAATCAGGCCACGGCCACCCCCGAGACGGGATAGGGACAATTATCCTAATAACCTTGTTTGATCCTGAGTTAGCATTTGAATTTAAGGGCTGCCATAAATTGCTAATACAAATTGTGATAGTGGGAAAACAAAGAAAATTTCCTCAATGATCAAGGACGTAATGAAAGTGACGCCAATTGTTGCTCGTTCATGCTCAGCACTAGCTCAAACAGTCGCAAATTCAGAAAAAATTTGAAACTTACCCAAAACATGTTCTGTAATTGGAAGAATAACAGTGGGTCGTCCCAGCATATGCCAATTACTTTTCAAAAAAGCAATTTCATTCATGAATGTATCTAATAATAGATCTGTATCAGATGCAATATAAAAGCGTTGGGTATCTGAAAACTAAACAAAAAAAACAAATTAATTTAAATATCAAATAACATTTTTTTTTTTAAATTATGCAGCAAATTTTAATCAGGAAAAAATTACAATAAGTCTTACAATAAGAAAGAATAGTCCAATCAAGGGAAGTCACTGCCTGGTTTATTTTTATATCCATTCGTAACTTACTTACTGAATTCACCTTGTTTTATACAAAACTGATAATTATACAAGGTGCATCTAAAAAGTTCGGTGAATGGAAGCATGAAACAAAACATGGAAACAAAACAGCTTTATTCACCCTCAAAGTAACATCCATTGAACATAATACACTTTTGACATCGTTGATAATGCTGCTGGAATGAGTCAGCGAAGGCCTCTTTTGGGATCGATCGAAGGACAGATGTCACACTTTGTCGGATATCAAGTAAGCCTGAAAAACGTGTGCCCTTCAGGATCCCCTTGAGGCAACGGAACAGAAAGAAGTCTGCAGGCGCCAGATTAGGAGACTACAATGGATGTATGATAACAGTTACACGGCATTGGGGCAAGCAGTTGCGTACATGGATCGCATTGTCATCCACGGTTTCCTTTCCCTCCTGAAAACATTTAAACCAGTCATACATGCATTTTCTGCTCACTGTTTTCTGTTCCGTACACTTGGACCAACATTGCATGCGTTCCTGTGGCTGGTTTTCCCAATTTGTAACAAAACTTCATATTTATTTGTTGCTCCATTTCCATTTGACAGGAGTTTTTCGCACATATGCCGTTCGATTACCAGTAGCAGACTAAGGGTGTGTCTAAAAAGTCCGACCGGTCAAAGCCTGTCACAAAGTTCGTTTTGGAGCCACCAGTGACCAACTTGAAATTTTGACTATGTCCAATCGACGCGGAAACAATGTACGCAAACATAGTTGGCTTTATTCGTTTTAAATTTTCTTCCCTTGATTCATAAAGTAACGACCAGTCACAATGAGTGTTTTCATAATGCGACCGGTCGCGCTAATCACGACTGGAGTCCAATGCCGGTCGCAGTCGGCTGCCTCGGTAAGTAGAATCAAAATGGCGGACAAAAGTAGAAAATTCAAGTATTCGAGTGCTCGATACATAATAAATATATTTTGGAGAAAGGAGATGGCGAAATATGATGAGGAACCTTACTGCAATGCCATTTTAAAGCAAAATGCTCGCGCTATCCATGAACGAACAAACGGAAGCAAATGGCCGCCGATTGTACCACGTAATCTGTTGGCGACTGGTCGGACTTTTTAGACACGCTCTAATCTGCATCCGCTTCTTGAGCTCTCTGCTATGTGCCATCTCTCCGTTGCTCTCTTCCTGCACATGCGCACGGCCACATTTTTACCTCATGTTGATTTCGAGATATCCATCCATTCATCGAACCTTTTAGCACACCTTGTAGTTCAGGAGCTTGGGCGAATTCAAAGATGTCAAAATTGGCTCAATGACATGATTCGCTTAAGCAAGCAATTCTTATTAATGAGTGATAAAAGAAGATGTCAATTTTAAATAAATGAGCACAAAAAAATCCATCCTTGATAAAAAACCAGGAATAAAAGGTGAAATCGGTTGGAATTCTTTTGTTTCAGTCGAACCTCGATATCTTGAATTTTATGGGAACAGAAAAAATTTCGAGATAATGAGGTTCCTTTTAAATCAAGGTTTTTAGGTTAATAAAGATACTGTGAGAGTAGAGAAAAAAATGAGATAAAATGGTACGATTAAGTAGCATCACTAACATCAGAAACGCAAAAACTGCACATGCTCAAACATCTCATATGCAACAATGACTTGCCAAGAGATTGAAAAATTACTAGGTGAATTATTTTCTTAACACATGTGATTGTTTAAAAGACATATCAAGATTCGACTGTATTTCTACTTAAAAGACGTATTCTAAAAACTGCTAACCTGTGGTGTGAATGCAAACATTCTATCTTGAAGTGAATACAATTTACTTGTACTAAGAATGCCTACATCTTTGGATTTGCGACCAGAGAGACCTAATTTTTCATTTTTACCTGTAAAATTATTAAAAAGACATCATAAAAAGCAATGAATTGCATTAAAAACTAAAAAAGGCAAGGTAAGCTCTTACAGCAATTTTACCTAGATATGTATAAATGCTGCTTAAAACAGTTGCTGGATGCACTTCTATAGGTGCCACTTCAGCATACGTTTGGATATCAATATCAAGCGTGGGTAATTTTTCTCTAATTTCATCGTCTGTTGCTAAAATCACCACTTGGACCACAACATCTGGCTTTTTTTCCGAACCAAGTCGACGATTTAAAGGATCCAACTCTCCAGGAGCTAAAAATCCCTTTAAAAGTTACGCAAACATTTTAATCAAATTAAAGTTTAAATGTTGTATTTAATTTTCTTGTTTTATATAAAAGTTGGCTTACCTAAAGTGAACCAATAGCCAACTTCTAAAATACAAATCTGACAGAGTACTTTCAACAGAAGATTTATTGCACTTTTATGTGTATTCCATTTCCAAAAAAAACCCAAAAAAACTGGTGCCATTTATAAATATGGAAGTCAATTTAGAAATGTGCAATGGAAACCCTTCTTTTTCGGATTGTACACGACATTTGAGAAATGTTTTATTCTTGATGTTTTTTCAATTGATCCAACAGTTTAGAAGATAGAGGAATTGAAGGTGTGGTGTGTTTAGATTTAAAGAAAAAGGGAAAAAAAAACCAGAAATTGTTCCTAAACTTAATGAATTATAAAACGGATAGCAAGGTTTTTATTTGAATATTACACAACACACCAGCAGAAAACACAAATCCACACTAAGACTTTTATTTCACGTATGCGCATTTCGGTGGCCAGGCCACTTTCATCAGCGTGATACAAAACAGTCTGATTAAAACACTAGATCATAACAGGTTTGCTGTTTGATCAGACTGTTTTGTATCGTGCTGACAAAAGTGGCCTGGCCGCCAAAATGCACATACATGAAATAAAAATCTTAGCGTGGATTTGTGTTCTCTCTTGATATGTTGTGTTAACCATTGTTCAGTTTCCGACACCTCATCCGAATTTATTGAACATTATGTTTTTACAGTAATGCAAAACAATGATTGTACAATAAATGTTGTTATAATAAATGTTCAAACACGTCTGTCTTAATCTATGCACATCTGTAAACAATGTTGCAGATACCCTTCTAAACTCAGTATTGTTCCCTCCTTCAATGCACTGTATGCAGCTCAAATCCTGAACTGCATGTCCTCAGGCATTGTTGGTCAACTTCTGTTAACTGCGTTTTAACAGCCCCCAAAGAAAACTGTAAAACCACCAGTTTCTAGATACCAGGAAGTAAAATAGTCAAACTATGAAACCAATCATAAATTTACATTTTTTTTTTTTATAGATGCACTGTCAACCTTTCTTTTCATTTAAATTGATGAACAATGTCTGGTTATGCCTTTTCTTTAAATCCAAACACACGGCACTTTACTGCCTCTATCTTCTAAACGGCTAAATCAATTGAAAAAACACTAAAAATAAAAGCTTTCTCAAATGTTATGTACAATCTGAAAATAAGGTGGCACAAAAAGAACACAGATTTGACTAGCATAGTATCATTGGTGGGAGTGGAATGGTGGGGTGGGAGACCTGTTGTTTTGTAGGTTAGAGTGTCCAGTTTCAGTTTCAGTAGCAACGGCACAATGGACCATGCAGCATTGCGTTTTCGCTGTTAAACATTTCTTCAAAAGTAATGACTCTGATCACAGTTCAAAGGCTTTTCCATACACACTTCAATGTTCCGTGAAATGGTTCGATACAGTATTGTGTTGGGTTGCTTATTTTCGCACAACTGGATCAGTCATGAAGCTGAAGTCGCCTGGTCGTCCTCACACGAACGCCGGAAAATGTTGACAGAGTAAGAGCGTCTGTTCTTCAAAGTTCTCGCCTCTCCACAAGGCGGCGTGCTCCAACTCTGGGCTTGTCTCGTCGCTTGCTGCAGTGCATCCTGAAGGATGAGTTGCAATTTCATCCTTACAAAATTATGATTGTGCAGAAGATTCACAAACATGATTATGATGAATGGAGACTATTTTGTGACAGAATGCTTGATATTCTTGCTATTGATGATGTTTTATTGATGATGAGCGATGAAGCACACTTTCACTTAGACAGTTATGTAAACAAACAAAACTGTTGCTACTGGGCAGCAGAAAACCCACAAGCATTACATCAAAAACCACTGTATACTGCAAAAGTGACCGTGTTGTATGGAGTGTCCAAAGTGGGAATAGTTGGGCCTTATTTTTTTGAAGGTGGTGGTGTTAGTGTAACAGTGAATGCTGCACGTTAGGTTGCAATGCTACGCAATTTTGTGTGGCCACAACTGGGCACTTTAGAGATGAACATGGCAGACATGTGGTTCCAACAAGATGGGGCCACAGCCCACACGGCTAATGATTCCATGGCAGTTGCTCGAGAAATGTTTCCCCAACATGTGATCTCATGTTTCGGCAATGTTCACTGGCCTGCACGCTCGCCAGATTTGTCGGTTTGTGACTTCTTCTTATGGGGTTACTTAAAAAGTAAAGTGTACTGCAACAAACCTCGTACACTCAATGTGATCTGAAAGTTGCAGTACGTGAAGAAATGGCTGCTGTTTCACATGATACGTTGACAAAAGTGATGGCAAACTTCGGAGAATAACCTTTAATGTGTATTCACGAAGAAGGCCACTGTCTGTCTGACCTTATCTTTAAAACGTGAAAAACGTAACAATTCATAAATTGGGTACATTACCAATTGTAGTGATGTGAGTACATTTTGTATGTGATCAAAATAAAGCCAATTATACTAGTTTGAAATCCATGCATCATCCTGTTTTCATTAAAATAGGGGTTTCCATTTCAAAGTCAACTTCCCTAAATGAAAATAGTGGGGTTTTTTTCGGAAATGGAATGCACATAAAAACCCGACACATAAAAATACAATAATTCTTCCATTGAAAGTACTCTCTCAGACTTGTATTTTAAAAGTTGACTATTGGTTCACTTTAGGCAAGACACTGTGCAAAATGTAAAATTCCTTCAAAAATATCAACCCTCAAGCAGTTGCACTGTTTTTTTTTGTTTTTTTTTTTTTGTGGACACGAGAGAAATTCTGTCCACAAACTAAAAAAGAAAAGAAAATTGCTTTGTTTGCTAGCATCATTATTGTTTTGTTTTTTAATCAATATGATTTTTTTATGTTCTACAAGCACAACTTATAGCGACATTTCTTTATTAAGTATAATACATTCCAATAAAATTTGCTTACATGAAATGTTCAGAGTTCAATGGAGATTAAATATACCATGAGTATTCTACTATAATGCGGCCTCTTGTATAATGTGATCCAACTTTCAGAGCCCAAAAAACCAGTAAAAATTTTACCCTCTTGTGTAATGCGATCCCCAATTTTTCATTTTTCGGTAACTTACAAGTAATAAAACTTCAAGAATATAAGGGGAAAAACTCTACTTTTACAATTTTAAAAATGCATAACCTGGATCGCTACAATTACAAACCTTTAAAATCAGATTCATTATTGTCTGATTCTTCAAAAAGTTCCTTATTACAGTATACACTACATGGTCAAAGGAGTTGGGACACCCCTGTGAACACCTGGACTGGACTGGACTGGACTGGACTGGACTGGGCCCGCTCATCAAGGTGGACGGAAACCTCAATGCTGATGGCTACAGGACCATTCTGGATAAAGGAGCACTTCCAGCGCTGTGGAAACACTTCGGTGACGGGCCATTCCTCTTCCAGCACGACAATGTGCCTTGCCACAAAGCAAGATCCATATCCGACTGGTTTGACGAGATGCGGGTTGAAGATCTGGATTGGCCCGCCCAGAGTCCTGATCTCAACCCCATCGAACATCTTTGGGACGAATTGGAACGATGCATGAGATCCAGGATGGTTCGCCCTACATCTGTCCAGGAACTGACTACGACACTCCTCGAGGAAGGGAGGTCAATACCTGTGGACACATACTGTAAACTTGTGGACAGTATGCCATGTGGGGTGGAGGCAGTGATAGCAGCTTGGGGTGGTCCTACACACAACTGATTGAAGCTTTTTGCGACTTTACGGTAGAGCAACAGGTGTCCCAACTCCTTTGATCATGTAATGTAGATGGTGATTTATTAAAAAAATAATAAAAGGTTGTTTAATTTTGAAGAAAACATGAAGGATACAGTTACAGAGTTGTTTGATGATTGTTAAAACGCTATAGCATGGGTTTGAAAAGACACATTGCAGAGAACCGAACCAACAGCAAAAAACTGTATGAATGCTATTAAGAAGGCAACAAACGGAATAACATAGTCACCTTGGATGAAGCTTGGGTCTATTTATTGAGAGATGGCAGGACATGGGTAATTTTGTATTGACAAGAGGTTAGTGTGTCAATGCAAGGAGAGTTTTCCGAAAGGATTCATGGTGATTTCTAAGTACAGCTACAATGGATGTATGATCATCAAAAAGGTGGGATCTAAATCAAAGATAAATGCTGCCTACAATCAGGAAAATGTCTTAGAACACAAATCATAATGATATTCCACCATTATACTAACCTAGGGGAAAGGACGTGTACATCCAGCAGGACAAAGTAACCATTCACACTGCTAAACTGACTGTCCAATACTATGCTCAAATAAAACAGGAAACCAGGATTAAGCCTATCCCATTCTCAGACATCCCTGTCAAGTCATTTGATGCCTCTCCCATATGTTTTTGTGGATTCGGTCTTCTTAAAAGAGCTCTCCATGCAAGACGTCTGAAAATGCTTTTTGGATAATGAAAAGCCAATCAAGAGGCGTGGAACAGAATTGACCTGCCATTCTATGTAGAAGCCTTTTATAGTGGAAATTAAAATGTCGAGCATTTGCTAGAAGAAAGGGCTACCAAATAGAGCACAACAGATGATGGAGAAATGGGTTCCAGTAGACCTACAGAAGTGTAGTCTCGTCAACATAAACATGAAAAACCCTCCCATATACCATCGTGTTGGCTTTTGATGACTATCTTAAAGAAGAAAACTGCACCATCAGTAAAAATGGGTCGAGTTAAATTTTTAACGTAAACAATAAGGATGATTTTAGGCCCTTATAAACTAGCAAAGGTGTAGAATATTTAAAAAACTGGATTTAAAAACAATTGCTGTGCACAACTTTTGGATCGACCCTTGTACAGGGAGTCCTTGCACTTATGACATACACTACATGATCAAAGGAGTTGGGACACCCCTGTGAACACCTACCGTAATTGTGGGACTGGACTGGGCCCGCTCATCAAGGTGGACGGAAACCTCAATGCTGATGGCTACAGGACCATTCTGGATAAAGGAGCACTTCCAGCGCTGTGGAAACACTTCGGTGACGGGCCATTCCTCTTCCAGCACGACAATGTGCCTTGCCACAAAGCAAGATCCATATCCGACTGGTTTGACGAGATGCGGGTTGAAGATCTGGATTGGCCCGCCCAGAGTCCTGATCTCAACCCCATCGAACATCTTTGGGACGAATTGGAACGATGCATGAGATCCAGGATGGTTCGCCCTACATCTGTCCAGGAACTGACTACGACACTCCTCGAGGAAGGGAGGTCAATACCTGTGGACACAAACCGTAAACTTGTGGACAGTATGCCATGTAGGGTGGAGGCAGTGATAGCAGCTCGGGGTGGTCCTACTCACTACTGATTGAAGCTTTTTGCGGCTTTACGGTAGAGCAACAGGTGTCCCAACTCCTTTGATCATGTAGTGTACTTGGTTCCCGGAAATTATGTCTTAAGTCTAAAGATCATTTCGTATAATGATATATGTGTTTAATAATACAAAGTGAAGCATTTTTTTGTCTTAAATGCAAAACAAGTTTCGTAACATTGAAGCAGTGGTGAGAATTTATAATCGTCGAAAGTGCGGAACGTCGTAAGTCGAGGACTCCTTGTATTAGATTTCGTTCACCAAACAATCTTTTAAAACCTACCTCTTGTAATAATTTACCAAGGATGTACAAACTTTGAGCCCACATGAACGGGCACTTTCCGAGTGGGATGCGATCTTGACTGTGCGGGTTTTTGTATTCTTCATTAAGTTTGTCTTCTGGCACGGAATAAAGTTCTGGGACTATTTTAAAGCCATCTTCTGATTTCAACATAATTTCATCTAAAGCTTCTTTATATTCTTCCATCTACAAAAAAATATAAAGACTTGGATATTGATATGAAAAAATAAGACTTGGATAGATTTCTTTACTATGTAACACAAATGATTCTGTTTACTTGTGCAATGCGAACCATTCTGTTTGTTTACTTATTGCATTAAATAATTGATCACGAATCTGTATTTTCCTGTTTTGTATTGGGCCTTAGTGTAATCTTATTTACTTACTTATTTCTCAAACCTGCTTATCCAATAGGGTCTCCAGCGCTCGCGATTTATTGCCATCAGGCACATCTCTTGTGGTGATATCCAAGCGACTCAAAACCCAGATTCTCCATGTAGTCTAGCCACCTCGTTCTAGATCGACCCATTGGCTTGGAAAATAGCAAATGTCTAGGACAAACAGTTTGTGGCTCAAAGAAAGCAACTTTCAGACCTTGAGAAGGGTACAATTGTTGGGTAGCACCTTGCAGGCAAAAGTGTTAGAGAGAAATCAACCCTGCTATAAACATCCCCAAATTATCCATTCAAAATGTCATCCAGACATGGAAAGATAAGGGTACGAGAAGTGTTCAGGCCAAGACCGGAAGATCCAAGATTATGTCGGCCAGAGACTGGTGGGCGCTTCAGAGGGTGGTCACTACAAACCGTAAAACACTGGTTGATGGGACAACTGTAAGCACTAGGACTCCTCGCATGTAAATGCATTCACTGGGAACTGCAGACCTCAAACCCCACATCAGCACCTGCAACACAGCAAGGATATTGCAATGGTGTAAGGAGAGAAGTCACTGGACTCTAGATCAATGTCGGATGGTTGAATGGAGTGAAGAGTCATGATACATCCTCTGGCAATCAGATGGAAGGATTTGTGTATGGCGAATGTCCAGAATGTCATCTGGCAAGCTGTGTAGTGCCCACAGTGAAGTTTAGCAGTGGGCCAATCACCGTGTGGGGGTGGGGGGGTTTGGTCTGGGTCCAATTGTTTCTGCGGCTAGTCATCTGAATGGGTAGCATTACCAAGACATTCTGGAAAATGTTGCACAACCTGTTCTCTGGCACTACTTTGGAAATGGCTCTTTTCTCTTTGAACATAACGCACCTTATCATGAAGCAAGGGCTGTAGATAGATGGTTTGATGAAATGGGGGTGCAAGAACTTGACTGGCCGGACAGACCTCAATCTCAACCCCATCAAAGATCTTTGATATATGTTGGAACATTGATTGTGTGCAGGAGCAGAGTACCCAAACTTTGTTCAAAATTCAGAATTTTTGAACTATCGAAGACACTTTTGGCAAAATGGTGAAAAATTTCTCCGAGGACATTTCAAAAACTTGTGAACAGTATGCCAAACAGAGCAGTAGCTGTGATAGCAGCAAAAGGTGAGCCAACTAGATACTAACACATGCATTTTTGTAATTGTTTTCATTAAATTGATGGTGTCCCATGATTCTTGGCAAGGTAGGGTACATATAATATCTACCGTATTTATTCTACTATAATGCGACTTCTTATATAACGCGACTCCACTTTTTCGGCCCAAAAAAATCGGCAAAAATCCTATCCTCTTGTATAACGCGACCCCCATTTTTGACTCCTCGCGAGAAATAAAATGTACAAAGTTATACAGAAAAAGAATCTTTATTTTTAAATAGTCTGGATATTTAATATTCAAAAACCTTCAAAATCTGATTCATCTGTGTCTTCGAACAGGTCTTTCCAATCTTCCTCAGTTAATTTGACATGAATAGGTTGTACTGATTTACACTCACATTGCCAGAGTTTATATAGTGCTTGCAGTGCTATTATCAATCAAAACTAACCAATCAACACAAAGTGGTATATTGGGTGGCAATGTCCATTGGCTGAAGAGTTCTTTTTTTACATGGTTTTATGGAATGAATCAGCATATCATGCCTGTTTGTAACCCAAATGATTTCAATGGGGGAAATTAAAAGTTCAGTTACATGCATTTTTACACCAAAATTCAATTTAATTTTGGAACATTTGCCCCAAAATCAAGCAACAGAAAGCAACTTCGACAAAAGCAACTGCCTCAACTTCATCGAGGCAGTTTGGAAGTTTATAGCCCTACATTGATATTGAAAGCTTTCTCACTTCCACATCGACAAAAAAACACAACAATACATCAATTTTCTTAATAAAAAGACAAGTAATCTTTATTCAGTTTAATATTTTCACTACATAAGCTTTCTTGTAGGCTTTGGTTCGAGGCAGTTTGGAAGTAGGCCTATTTAGAAGTATCAATGTTTTGGAGAAGTTATTATCGATGTTGTTATTATCGACGATCGGCCGCAGTCGTCGGAGGGCTGATTTTTATCCTCTAGTATAACGCGACCTAGCAAATTTAGATGCTTTTTTAGGCCAAAAAAATTCGCGTTATAGTAGAATAAATATCGTAATTTATACTTGAGTTGAAAATGGAAAGTAACGATATGATATTATCCACGATACTTTTGATGTACCACAGTCTTAGTTGAAAATGGTGGTCAAATTTGGCACCAACTAAACAGTCATCTTAACACCATTTTCAACTAAAACTATCTTGTCATCGAAAATCAACATCTGTGTAGAATTTTTCTAGAAAAGCCTCCAGTCATCGTGAGTGGTCAAATTTACTTTCATCGGACTTAAGCACATTACATCTGACAGTTTATTACATGGAAAATTTCATGTTATTACTTTAGAATATCTAATTTATAATATAATACAGGACGATTGCAAATCTAGTTTAAAAAATAACTATTTCAAATTACCATTTCACGGTCTTTTTGAAAGCAAGCATCTATTATCAAATAGCAAAAAAAGAGCGGCCATTCACATTCCACATTTTCAAATAACCTTAATTCCCAAGGTTCATAATAGAGCCGACTTGAATCCTGGAAATACACAAAGATTGTATAAGTACAGTTTTTAATAATAAAATAACAATTAAAAAAAAACAAAACATATTTACTTCCTTAGCTGTTTTGTAGCCGTCTCTTAAAAACCGTCGACAGCCATAACGACCTTGTAATTTATCGACTATAGAATTTCTTGTGTAATTTATTAAGTCAACATTTGTTACTGCAAATGCAGGGTAACTTATTACAGACAATAAGCTTGCATCAATTTCCTTTGTGGAATAGAAACATCAGGCAATTTAATTGAAATATCAACAAAGAAATAAAAATTAATGAAGGAAGGAAAAAAAAAAAAAAAAACTTTTTTCAAAAAAGAAATAATAAAGAAAAACTACTTTAGAATTTGATTCTCTCGGAAGCATTGATTCCAGAATGGCCTGACATTTTTGAGATTCATCAGCCAGAACGTGAATAACAGAGGCTGGCCCTCCTCTAGCTCCAAACAGATCTAATTCGTCCATTGCTTCTAACGCTGCCTGTAAAAATATTATATTTGCTTTACAGTCTATTCCAAAAGGAACAAATCAGAATAATAAATAGGAAACAGGGAAAAAGCTTACCTTTGCCATTCCTATGGAGCTTGCATTTAATTCAGGCAAGCCATGATTCGTTTTATCACCTCGTTCCCAAATTCCATAGTCCTGAAAGTAAATTCCATTATGTTAAAAACAAATAATAAATTGTAAACATTTGACATTGGATCATTGAACATTATCCTATGAGGTTCCAATTATTGCCAAAATGAACCCTCTTACTAACACTTGTTGATGCAGTCTTACATTGTCCCTTTAAATGAGTCTAATTAGTTAGCACAACATGTTTCAAGTCCGATATATGCCCAGTCATGAATTCAGGTCAAGTGTATAATGCATTTGTCACGAGTTCAGCTACGTTGACTGATTTAAATTTCCTTATCAAATACGGTCTGTGGTACAGAGGGCCGAGCTTGACCACAGAGGGTAGTTTGTCCGGGATAACTCATAGATGTAGCCAGACTAAATAACCAGTCTTGAATACGTGTCAACCGCATCTGTTCTTTAAAGTGTTTTGATTGGTTCCCCTTCCTCGTGTTCAATGTTTGTTGGATGACCCCATTCTATGCACTCGCTATGGGATGATGTTTAAATTCCTTCACGATCTCCTCGGGTGATATTTTAGGGTGCGTCTATAAAGTCCGACCGGTTGTGCCTGTCACAAAGCTCGTTTTGGAGCCACCTGTGACTGACTTGAAATTTCGACTATGTCAGATCGACGCGGGAATGATACAGGCATATATAACTGGCTTTATCCATTTTAAATTTTTTCCCGATTCGGATGACCCTCAATTCATAAAGTAACATCTGGTCGCGATGAGCGTTTTCATAACGCGACCGGTTGCGCTAATCTTGACCAGAATCCAATGTCGGTCATAATTAGCGTGACCAGAGTCCAACGAGTCACGGTCAGCTGCCTCGATGAGTAGAATCAAAATGGCAGACGAAAGTAGAAAATTCAAGTGTTCGAGTCCCTGATACGTAATAAATATATTTTGGAGAAAGGAGATGGCAAAATATGATGAGGAACCATGCTGCGATGCAATTTTGAAGCAAAATGCTCACAACTGTGCTGTCCATGAACGAACAAACGGCCGCCGATTGTACCATGTAACCTGTTGGCGACCGGTTGGACTTTTTAGACACACCCTTAGTCCGTTTGGGAGTCATCACAAGGACATTACGGCTGGTCAGTCTAGTGTCCCACTTGTGCTTATCTTGATCCAACAAACAAATGTGCAATTTTTCCTGCACCGATCAGATGTATCGTTTGGGGAGGTTGGTGCGGGGAACATACGGTACAGAACATTCTGCCTGTATATTATTATCATGAAAAAACTCGCCATATTCACGTCCTACAAAGTATAAGGCATTATTGGACAGAGCTTTCTGTGGCCTGAAGAATTCCTTCCTCACGTAATCTATGGGTATCAACTCTAATCTATGGGTGAAAGGTATAACGATTCGCCGTAGAGACCTGTCAGGTTTTTTCAATTCGTTTCCCGCCATCACCCAAGTATTGGTTTGGAGGCATTATGAACAGGGGGGTGGGGACTACAATATCCACTCCTGTTGACATGCTTTCCGAAGACCCTCCACTGTTCACGGTTTGCCCATTTAAGTAGACCAAAGTCACAAACTTCCATAGAACAGGAAAGTTGACGCGGTGGTGTGACTCGACACCTTGTCTTGGTGCATACCTTATTTACCTCTGTACCGTAAAAACCGGGGATGTCACCGGTAAATATGGGGGTTAGAATATTAGTTGGATAATACATGGCGTTGACTTTGGCCTACGACTCAATTCTGTGTAAAAATCAGCTTTCTAAAACTCCATTATATTTCAAGGATTAATATTAATCAATGATCCAATGAGTTTTAAAATTCTTGTTATCCATTTATTTAACTATATTGTTTGTTTCTAAAGGCATTACCGGAGTACAGTATGCTGACTCGATGTAGAACACTAAATTCTGTACAAGAGCAACTTCATCCAAGTTGAAAACAATCTGGAAACCTTTAAAATATTAATCTATATAGTAACTGCAATATTCTTATTTTCATCATTCTATCAAGAACGCTAACAAAAAGAAAAAAAAATACACACTGACTAGTTTCAAAAAATAAAAATAAAATAGAAAAATTTGTTTCATTAGAGTTTAATAGTTTCATTTATTTTACTTCAAGTTGCACAAGTGGGCATAAAACTACAATATGGTTAAATGTGCCCATCAAAATAAATGCATGTGGCTTTAATCAGCTATCATTGGCTAAAGACCACTGAATACTCCAATTAGCACTCTTCTGCTCTGATGAAATAATTATTTTGGATGTTAATAAGGTTATTTGCTCCATGGATACCCCACCTTGGACCTTCCAACAGTTGTCAACTGAACTGCAGTTAGCATGACTATCCCTGTGGACACTTTCCAGGACCTCACTGAGTCTTTCCCAGCCCATCTAGCTACAATTCAAAGGATGGGCAACACAATTTGTTTTAACAGAGGAGTGGATATTTAAAGTGAATGGTGTATAAAATTAAAAAAAAAAATACACATGACCACCTCCTATCTGTAATTGGCAGCCTGGAAAGCCAACAAGTTTACAAAGGACTGCATTAACATTTTTAAAAATGGTCAATATACTCATGATGAGTGGAAAAAGTGTGGAGCAACCGTGTCAAACAGAATTCCAAACACACAACTACATCAATTTACATTTCAGTTCAGAATTCCCAAAATTAAGTCCTGATAACTTTGAAGAAAGAAGAGCCCGTGTAAACTGGTACAAGGAAAGAGTTACTTGGGGATAAAATGTCTGGAGAAATGCCCTATTTAGTAACAAATCTGTACACTCCTTGTCTTTTGGTGACCAACGGCCACGTATATGGAGACAAACATAAGAAGCTTGCAACAGGAACTGCCTCTAGAGATCGCCGAAATTTGGTGTTCAGTGTATGGGGATGCATGTTATCATATGGAAGACGAGCACTATGCACCCTAAATGGTATAGTAAATGGGGGGGGGGGGGGGGGACTGTCATAGTAAAGATACTCTCTTATAACAATATGTAAGTTTCCTCTTTCCTGCATTTGAGCTCTTTGGGCTTAATCATCTCTTCGGTTGTTTTTGGGACTTGGTTTCCAGACTTGATCAGAGTTTGGTTTTTCCAAAGCGATACTTAATAATTTGTTGCCCGATTCATTAGCTCATAAGAAATCACTTCATATACAGGGTGGTCCATAAGTCTGTCCCGCCCTTTTATTTTTTGAACCGAAGCAGATATGCCAATTTTGATGAATCTAATGAATAGAAGTTGTGGGTGGCCTGTCCCATGGTGAACTTTTCATCATCCCAAATATGCAAATTAGGGCACATTCAAAATTTATCTCAAAAACCGTAAGGGATAGAGAAACAAACTTGTTCAGCATAAAAAACAAACAAAACAAAAAAAAATCATCCAAATCGGACCAACGGTTCCCCCAAAAAGTTAATTGCAAATGCTAATTGGCACTCACATTGCATTTGCATCTTCCTGTTTATGCAAATCCTCATTGTAATACTCGATCAGTTGCTGAAGAAGCTGGCTGCAGTCATCAATCAGTATTAAGATTACTTCATATGCATGGATTCCACCCTTATGTACACTGCCACCAAGGATTGAAGCCAACAGACTGCGATTTTCGTCTTGAGTTCTGCAATTGGCTGCTAAATCACATCGACGATGACCCAGGCTTTCTCAATTGGGTCTTGTGGTCAGACGAAGCCAGCTTCTCTCGAGATGGTCTGGTTAATAAACACAATCTCCATTATTGGGCAACAGAAAACCCTAGATGGTTACGAGAAGCTGTGCACTAGGTGAATTGGAGAGTGAATGTCTGGTGTGGAATCATCAATGGTGGATTGGTTGGTCCATTGTTCTACGAAGGGACGTTGACAGCTGCATGATACAGAGATATGATAATAAATGTTGTAGTGGCAGAATTTGCAGATGAGCTTCCTTTAGCATCACTTCGAAGGGTATGGTATCAACATGATGGGGCTCCAGCCCACTTCGAAGGGTATGGTATCAACATGAATCGGCCGGGGTGGCCCAATTCATTGGCCTGCACGCTCACCAGATCTTTCCCCTAATGACTTCTTTTTGTGGGTTTACCTTAAGGACAATGTTTATGCCACTCAGCCAACTTCTATGCTGGATTTGCAGCAGAGAATTCAGACTGCCTGCCAATCCATTACATCTGATATGGTAACAAGAATGATGGCATCTTTGAAACTACATGCTCAGTTGTGCATTGGTGCTGAAGGGCATCATGTGAAACATACCCTTTAGAGTGTTACCAACATGATTCGCTTTGGTTTGGCCCAGTTGGCTTTTTTTAGTTTGAGATGGTTATTTACTTTTTTTAACTTTTTTTGGGAACCGTTGGTCCGGTTTGGATGATTTTTTTTTTGTTTTGTTTGTTTTTTTATGCTGAACAAGTTTGCAATTGGGTTTTTTTCTCTATCCCTTACGGTTTTTGAGATAAATTTTGAATGTGTCCTAATTTGCATATTTGGGATGATGAAAAGTGCACCATGGGACAGGCCACCCACAACTTCCTATTCATTGGATTCATCAAAATTGACATATCTGCTTCGGTTCAAATAATAAAAGGGGGGGACAGACTTATGGTCCACCCTGTACGCTGCGTGGCAAAAAACAATATTTTTATAGGACCACCTTTCACACAAATGACAGCATGCATTCGTCTTGGTATTGATTGTACCAACTTCGTGAAGGTCTTGATGAATCCGAGCATTGTCATTCTGAAAAACACCATTGGGACACCTTTGGGAAAGAAATACTCCATTGAGGATAGAAGATAGTCACTCAGTAAGCTCACATACTCTGGAGACTTCATCTTATTGCTGACAATGTTGCTGGGCCTCCAGAGTATCTGAGCTAACTGAATGACCATCTTAGCCTTAGTTGTCCAGCCATAGTCCAGTCCAGCAGAAGCAACTCCAGAACCTAACACTTCCTCCAGAGGCTTGAACAATGGATACAGGAAATGATGAGTCCATTGCTTCATGCGCTTCCCTTCTACCTCTGAAGCAGCCATCATGTTGGAAGAGAGTAAATTGGCTTTCATTGGACCACATAATCTGCTGCCATTGCTCAGGGGTCCAATTTTTATAAACCTTTGTAAATTGGAGTCTCTTTTTCTAATTAGTCATAATAACTACAGGTTTTCTTATGGCAACACAACTGTTTAAGCCCAGTCCTCATAGTTCTTGGCTCATTGTCCAGGTGGAAATGGTTTTGAATTCCATATTGAAGCTTTTTGTAAGATCTAGGGTTTGTTTTTTTTTATGATTACATTTCACCAATCGTTTTAATGATCTGCAGTCATGATTGTTGAAGGATCATTTTTCGATCACACTTTTTCCACGAGAATGTTTCACCCATTTCTTTCCACGATTTAATAATACGCTGAACAGTTCGCAATCCAATGCCTGTGGTTTCAACAATCTCCTTGCAGAATATTTCTACCCTTGGTGCAGTCCAATAATTTGGCCCTTCTTGAACTCCGAAACGACTTCTCCGTGACTGTAACTTCGCCAGACATGCTCGCTTTCAAATGATTAGTTGCACACTGCTTTTTCACTATTTGAAGGTTGTCGTGTACACTAACATATGCAAATTTTCTACCTATGTCAGCTTTCTTTCCCATTTCAGAATTTGCATGTGTAAATTGACATCACGACTCCTTTTTGGTCAGACAGGGTATAAAATGAAGGGTCATTTATTTTTTTGGACAAAACTTGCATCTTACTTGCAGTATATGGTGGTGGATTAAACTGGTAATTAATACTTTTTAAGCCAGCACTTGTGCCTTTGTTTTATAAACCATGTGAACAGGGCCCATTTGAGGTTGGTCCCAACTACATTATTATTTCAATTAGAAACATTATATCAAAAGATTCTATTCTACTTGATTATTAGGTTTTCTTACAATTAAGTTAAATTAAATTGTTAAAATAGATGAAGCATTATTCACAACTGGAGTGCAAACTTCCGAACATAATTCTCATCATCTTTAACTTCGACCAGAACTATAAATATAATTTTAAAATACAAACAAAAACATGCAAAGAAAAGAATCAATACAAATTTACCAGAGGCAGTCATCTGCGCTAAAGTTAAAAGGAAGAGTGATGTGGCATCAATTTGTAAATGACCCCATTCGTTATCTCCGACAACGGTCTTCAAACTAGATGCGGAATATTTTGCATGAAGAGCGTCTTTTGTGGAGAGACTTTGCTTGAATTTTTCTACTTTATCTCTTTGTAACATCATAGCAGTCAATAATCCTCTCATTAATTTCACACAGCTCTAGAAAACAAATGAATATCCCTGCATTGACAGAATTATAAACAATTAAAAGACGTTACCCATAGCAAATTCCATCTATTTATTAGCAACCTGTTCTAATTCATAGGCTTTGGCTCTGTCCTCGTCTAGATCAGCATTTTTCTTGTAAGCCATTGCTAATCCCCACATGGCTAAAACCGAATAAACGTTGTCACGAACCCAGGCATCAGTTGTGTCAGGGGTCGGAGGTAGAAGACCCGTCACTGGATTCTATGGAATAAGAAAATAATAAATATTAAACAAAACGTGAAATGATTACAATTACAGTTAAGTTCAACCTGCAAACATATCAAACTCAAGAGAAGAAGAGAATTTACTGCTGCTATCAGGTCGTTGCAAATCAAATGTTGGATTTCGAGGTGGATTCCACACTTCAGCACGGTTTCCACGTTTAGTAGCAAGTACCCATAACAAAGTGGTACATTCCCAGAGATAAACCTATCAGCGACCAGCTGCCTCAAATTTGCGTATCTGCGATGATATTTAATAGCGTTTGAACCCAAGTGAAGATGGTCATGACTTTATACGAATTACATGTGATAATGCGTTACGAATTCAGGTTGAATCATACTGCATCCAACGCCTCTCAAAACATCAATAAGGTATTCGGTGTAGGCACCATAAATGAACGTACTGTCCAACATTGGTTCCGAAAATTCCGGACGGAAGTGATGGACCTGGCAAATGAGCCACGCAGCAGACCACCCAACGTGTTGAATGACGCTGATCTGAAGCGATCTGTGGAAGAGGACTAGTCAAAAACTGTTCGGGACTTTGCAGGGGATCATGCTGTATCAGTGTTGACTGTCAGTAGACACCTTAGGACCATCGGGAAGGTGAAAAAGCAGGACAAATGGGTCCAACATGAACTTACAGAAAACCAAAAAGAGCGTAGGTTGAAGGTGTGTACGGAGTTGCTTTTGCGCCATGAAGAAGCGGGGATTCTTGACCACATTGTCACCTGCGACGAGAAGTGGCTCCAATACGATAATAGGAAACGGTCAGCACAGTGGCTGGATGCTGATGAACTCCCACGACAGTTCCCTAAACCCCTGTTGCACCCCAGGAAGCAGGGGGAAACGATCACCGTTGCAACCTACTGTCGTGAACTGCATCGTATGCACACAAAACTGTGTCAGCAAAATATGCACTTGTGCATCGCAAAGGTGTCCTTCTGCTGCATGACAACGCGCTACAGGCTCTGAATTACAAGGTGCTTCCACACGCCCCGTTCTCTCCCCTACTGACTATCATCTTTTCCACATTCCTAACCCAAGCAGACGTCGAAAATGCATTTTAGGAGTTTATTGAGTCCCGTGACCATGGATTCTATCGGAGAGGGCTCGAGAAGCTGCCAAATCATTGGCAACAAGGTTTGGATTGCAATGGGGATTATTTCAAATAGTACGTGTGAAGGTGTCCTTTCTAGAGGGCCATTAAAGATGACCTCCGCAATCTGACATTTGATATGCAATGACCTGATGCATTGGCTGCCCTAGAGAAAAAGAGAACTTTGATATACCGTATTTACTTGAATACAGATCACAAAATTTTGTATCTGATTTAGCTGGAAAAAACAGGGATGTGAACTTTACACGAGTCAAACCAAAACTATGGTACTTATTGATGTTGATTATTACCAGTTTTTGCCATGTTTGAAATTTTATTATTTATGACTTTATATATGAAGAGAGGTAAGTGAAATTGGTATAAATGGGAAATGGTCGGATTTATTTAAGTCTAGGTAGATTCTTACGAACCATTCATATGGTGATCGGACTCAGAAGGGCAGGTAGGTCCTTTCGTCGAATCGCAGCAGACTGCAACCTACACATGTTCACGGTGCATTGGCTGTGGCAAAGATGGATGGAACAAAGGCACGTGGCACATTTGAGAGGTTCCTGTATGGCGCCAGCGACGTCAGCATGTGTGGACAGATGGATCTGACTGCAAACTTTGGCGAACCCTCAGGCCACTTCCGTTGACCTCTTGCAGCATGTTCAGGACACCCTAGATGTTCCCCTATCGTCCAGGATCATAATTTGTTGATTGGTTGCTGGCAGCCTGCACTCATTTCGTCCATTAAGAAGACTGCCATTGATCTCACATCACAGACACCTTCATTTGCAATGGTGTTGAAAAAGAGCCACGTGGATAGTGGAATGGCACAGGGTGGCGTTTTCAGACGAGTCATGCTTCTGTTTCAGCAATGACAGTCACTGTGTAAGAGTTTGGTGCTGATGTTGGTCCAATCTGGCTGCAACTGTGAAACGGCACAGTGTGACAATGCAGCAACATGGTCTGGGGAGCAGTCTCCTAAAATAGGTCACCTCTGGTATGTTTGGTGGCACCTTGACATCCTAACAATATGTGGATGAAGTGCTGTGTCCGTGACACTAACCTTCCTTCAGCGAGTGCCCAATGCCATTTACCAGCAGGATAATGCCTGACCACACATATCATGCATCAGCCAACATGCCCTGTAGTCTCCTCTGATCTCACCACTCGAACATGTCTACGACATGATTGGACAAAGCTTGCATGCACTGCCATTCAGAAATGGTTGACAGGGAATGGACACAATCTGCATGCTCATTGAGTCTGTGTATACAGGCGTGGCAGGTATTGGAGAACAAAACGACGTCTGGAGATAAAAGGAGCAGACACTTAAGTTATCACAGCGCCTTTAATACAATTTGCACTTTTGTACAAGGGACTACAAAATACATATTGTTAGGATGTCAAACACCAGGCAGCAATGAGGTGGGTCTTCTGGATTTCTGCCATTGCCTCCACAATAGCTGGCCTGAGAGCTTCAACAGTGTTGTGTGGATGCTTGTTGGACTCCCTCTCAATGACGCCCCAGACGTAATAGTCCAAAGGATTGAGATCAGGGGAGCTGGGGATGCACCACATGTCGAATGGTTGTCTCATTAACCTGCAGCTCCCTCCCGAGTGCCCTTATGGACTTCAGGGTCCTCATCGATTGCAGCTTGGACAGAATAGATGAATTCCGGCGTCCTGATACGGCCCGAGCACCGACAATGCAGTTTTCTATGTGAAACGATTGACATATCACCACTGGAAGTGTCCAGTTCTCTCCAACTCTGAACACGAACGAATGGGTGACTTTCAGGAATGCAGCAATCTCGGAGTCGAAGTGTCCTGCAGCCAATGAGACGATGACAGCATGTCGCTTCATTTATTAGGTTATCTTTAGATCCACCATGTTTATTTGCCTCGTTTCGAAATTGTTAAATAGTATGATGTACTGACTATTACGTCATACTCACGTGTTCTCAAATACCTGCCATACCGTGTAGATATATTGCTGCCCACAAAGGTCCTAGAACCTATTGAACATATTGTGTTGTTGCTCAATGTATAGGTGTATCATGTTATAATAAAGACCACTTATTATTCATTCTTGTCTCTTTCTGTTTGCTGATTTTTACCAATTTCTGTGAATGTGTTCAATGTCACATTGTGTATGTAAAGTTAATAATAAATCAATGAAGTATATCAATATATCTTTGTTTGTTACAATTGTCGTGCGATAAAATTTGCATCACGAAAATAAAGTTTCATTTAACCAGACACCTCGTTTAACAGGACAGTTAGATTTGGTGCAGAAGGTGTCCGCAGAAGCGAGGTTTCACTGTATATCGTCATTAAGAGGTGATTTACATTGCAATGAAATTGCCCCACCAACAAGGAGTTATCCTACCTAATCCATATTTAGTGTGTGTGTGGGGGGGTTGTCTACCTCCGACTAAACGATTAGATGCATGCTCACGGGACATGACCATTTCGGTTGATATTGATATAGGGTGTCTGGGTGCCTGTATAGGCTCATCAGTTGACACCTGTGTGAGTTGTTCCATGCAGTAGGGAGGAAGCAACTGCCTCGTGAACGTACAGTACTATAACAGTGATGGCTACAGAAACAAAGGGCAGCATGGCGCACTCGAAGGCAATGGGGCACTGAACGTCTGAAAAGGGCACTGAATGCAGCTAAATTCTTGCTTTAAAGTTAATAAAAGTACATGGGCATTTCAGTGACGTACATTTATATTTTTAAGGCATAATGCTAACTTCGGAATCTATATGCGATTAGGGTGCGTTAAGGCTTTCTAATTTCTTCTAGGCTAATCGCTTCCTTACTTTGTGATGCCACGAAAAGACATCATCTCGAGGTACAGTCCTCAACAGTTTTTAAAGCATATTTTTCAACAATTTATGCACTATTTTTGCAGGATAAAATTGCGAATAATGATTGCATTATGATTTTTAAACTTTATACCTTATACAGTTGATCTGTATTATCCCTCAACATTTTATTAATGCTAATTTAAACATGAAAGCTTATTGAGTAATACTTCTCACGGACGAAGCTGTTTATTTTGACAGTAAAGCGACCACAGGAAACCACCACACACAAATACAAAAAGCTCGACTTGTCAGCGCGGAAGATAAAAAAAAAGCACAAGGAGTAACGCGATAAACAGCTCGTCACTGAATGCAGTTAGTCAATATTTTAAATGAATGTACGTGGCAGTTTAATTAAAATAGTTTAGGCTTTAAATCACTCACGCCACAATGATAAGTTCCAATGAATACTTAAGCCGCACATTTGTATTGTTGACATTTATTGGTTTCAGTTTCTTGCGTTTGTGCAGCACCGAGGGGCAACGTGGGTGGGCCGAGGGGCAGCGTGGTTGGGCAAAGGGCAGCATGGCGCTGGGCCACGCTGATTTTGCCTAGCGGCATCACTGTGTAATCCGTACAACGGTCTCAATGCCCCGACGGGGACGACAACGACAACCGTTCATGCAATTAACGGACTTTGAACAAGGTCGGATTATTGGCCTCTCTGAGGCTGGATGGTCAACCAGACGGATTGCTATCCATGTGTTGTGGGTTGCACGGATGGTAGGCTGATGTTGGAGGCAATGGCGAGAGGAAGGCACACTTGCCAGAAGACCAGGCTCATTTGGATAACTCCTTGTGGGTGGCGCAATTTTATTGCAAAGCAGTGTATATTGTTTTTATTTATTATATTATTTTACGTCTAAGAAACTGTATTTTCCTAATATTCTTCATGTTGTTTCTTAGATAGCATCGTTAACTAGACAAACAAATACATGGGCAATTTTTACATTTTCATTAAATCACCAATTAAATTTGAGATAATTACATAATCAAATGGGCATGATGGACGTGATGTGATGAACAAGAGGCTTAGAATTAACTGCGATCACAAAAAATCAGAGTTCATGTTGTAAGGAAGCTGCGTTGTAAAACACATCAAAACAAACACACAATTCATTAAGCAGTAAAAAACAATGAAAATTGTATAAGTTGACGAAATCAATAGGAAATGATGGAGGAAAAAAAAAAAAAAGAATAATCGAAACCCGTAAAGTCTAATCTAATCGTCTAATAAATTTCAAAAATGGTTTTTCTGACTATCCCTCTTAAAAGACTTTAAGAAAAGCTTTAATTAAAAATAGAATGCTAAGTAGGTAGGTTATGCTGGTTATCTAACCTGATGCATCAGAATAGTTTTATAAACAATTCGATGAAAGTAATCTAATCGAACTCCCGAATTACTCCGATTCCTCATTTTCGGTGCTGTGACAAAGTGTTCCTTTACTTTTACTTCGACTATAATACGATCTAAACAAATTTAATTCATTGATCTTGTGCTTCCATTTCCTCCTTCAATATTATGCTACTACACAAGAGAGGTATTTGCTCGAGTTGTTGAATACAGGAAGACCAAGGTCAGACGACAGCTGATGCTTTGGAAAGCGGTGCTTAGGAGCGTCGTTACAGTATAACATTTAGAGAAAAAATATTCTAATTTAATAAATTTCATACTATATTAATCTATTGATTATATTTATTGGCATTTTAATAATTTTTATTTATAAAATTATAATTTTATATTTATATATTACATGAGTAGAAGATATTTTACCGAATAGAAACTTTTCTCTCTTTAAAGCGTTTTTAGTAAGAATTCTATTCTGGTCGCCGCTGGTTGAGCAAAAGCATTGTAAAGGAAGCCTGGGCATATTCGTAGTAAGAAGCAGGTAAATGAAAACGTTGAATGAAATGTAAAATTGATTCTCTTTCTAATCATACGAGTTAAAGCTTCCAAAAGTTTCAATGATTTTTCATTTGGTTGGATACTGAATTAGATATTACGAAATAAATAGAAATTATTTCATTTCTCGTTGCAGAGAAGCATTTGAAAATGGGCAAAGAATTCGGCCAGCTCTATAAAATGAGGGGGGTGATAACGTTCAAGTTATCTCCTTACGAATTGAACCCGTTCAAAGGAATCATCACACATGGAATCCCTAACATGATTAGGCGAATTGCCGAAAACATCCCCTACATGGGACCACGTAAGTATTACACTGTCGGAAGAATATTGGGTCACTAAAAATTCCCGGCAAGTATGCCCTATCGCCACTAACTGAAGGTCATGAAGTTTATAAGGACTCTACAAACCTTTAGGGTCAAATTTCTATATAATATTGCCGGTTAGTGTTTACTATCTGCACAATCACAATGCTGAAAGTTAAGAATCCGCACGCCCGAAAACGCAAAATTCAGAATCCTCCCAACCCGAAAGCGAAACTTCACAAACCGACCAAACGAATTTAAAAAAACAATAATACTCCAGAAAAAAGGAAAAAAAAAACAAAAAAAAACCCCAAATAATCCACGCAACACAACCCACACAGACTCAAAACTTTAAAACCACAAAACGAGCACTCGCTGCCACGTTAAAACATTGAAAAATCTTAAATTTTCCAACATAAAACACACTACCACATAAAAACCCCCCAGCTAATTTCAACTGACCACTCAGCAGCACTAACAATGAATGCCAGCCAGCAAGGAAAGGAAGCTTATTATTTATCACAGTGGGGGGCTGTGCCCCCCAACCCCCCCTTCTTTCAAACATACACACACACTCCCCCACCCACAAAGCAGCCTGCAAAAACTAGCAAACAAAAAGAATACTAACCAGTAAAAGCTCAAAGTAGCATCCTGTAATAATCACTTAGCACATCAATCAGCTTTGTCACCAATTACTACGACAAAAATAAGTACAGGGTGATTTATAAGTAAGTATACACTTTCAATGCATTATGAAACTGTAACAATGTAAGATATTTAATGCTACCTGTTACAGAAGTGTAGGTGAATGTCTAAAGTTTTGTTTAGAGACAGTCACAGATGTTCTATGTGCGAACCCCTAGTCACAGGACACACATCAAACAGGAGTTAGAGTATCTGAATTAATTGCAGTTTATCGGAAATGATATTCTGTTTAAGTCTGCTAGATCTGCTGGAAGGGGAGGGATAAAAAGTCACATGGCGTCAGATCTGGGCTTCTGGGTGGCCATTGGGTCGGTGCGATGTTGTTGTAGGCGCTTGGTCCAATCCGTCGATGAGGAAGATGTTCATTGAGGTAATCTCGCACGTTGCTTGCCCTGTTTGGTGGTGCACCATCTAATTGCAAAGTAAAGTTGTCACAGTCTGCAACTGCGGCATCAACAATATGTTTAACATATCCAGAAAAAAGCTTCCCGGGACAGTTTTCTCCTGTAAAAAAGAAGAGGCCATACACTTTCTTTTTCGGCACAGCACAGAAAACATTTACCTTTGGGGAATCTCGTACTTGTTGGACTGTAAATCTGGGATTCTTCGAGCCCCCAAAACACACATTTTGCATGTTTACTTTACCACTCATCGGTGAAAACTGATTGATCAGCAAAATTATCATTTTCAAAACTGCGCTGCATTTCCACACAAAATTCAAAGCGCTTTGTCATATCAACATCCGTGAGATTTTGTAACATCTGCACTTTGTATGGAATCATTTGCAGTTTCTTTCTCAAAATTCTCCAGACAGTGGGCTGTGAAATCTGTACCTCACGACTCAGTGTTGATTTCCCCAGACCACGTTGAATAGCATCGCAAACTTTATTGACAACTTGTGCCGATACACTCGGTCAAATTGGCTTAGGAACCTTGCACAAATAGCCTGTAGTTTCAAATTTTTTAAACCATCTTAAATGGATTTCCTGGTTGGAAGTTGTTTTCAAAATTGTGATCAAAGATGCAGTTGAAATGTGGTGACAGATTCAGTTTTGCTCAATTCAAGAGCACAGAATGCTTTCTCCACTGTCAGCGCAGCCGTTTTAACTGCCTAGTCACGTGACACGCTCGTTATCTCCTATGTCACTTCCCTCGGTAGTAGGAGAGAATTTTTGAGGACACCTACCTAACAGTTCGCAATTGGGGACCATGTCTTAAACTGTTCCAGTTTTACAGCATTTGCAAACTGTATATTTACTTATGAATCACCCTGTACCTACCATTAACCTCCTGTAACCAGCTGGGGAAAAACCAATTGCCCCCTATAACCAAAAAGGTTGGGGTATGTATTGTTACTTTGCCCCCGGAGGGGTATGTCATAGACAGAACGCCAAAGGTGTTCAAGTAACAGAAAACAAGTGACCAATGATGCCCTCAGGGCTGAGAGTTATGTGAGGCGCGAAGCGTGAAGAGTAGTAAAAGATGGAGCACCAATTTTTTGCACTTAAAATTTTCCTTAGATAACATCTATAATATGATAAAGTACCCGGTATTCACTTGCATATTTTAAGTAGATATGTTACAACAATAAATTCAGAGCATAAACGTGACTGGGCTGCCCGATATCTTCCATGATAATGGGGAACATTGCATAGTATTGGTTTTGTCTGTGGCACTAGTTCTCTGTCAGTTATCATTTAAAACATTCGACCTGCCCAAAGTTCGTTCTCTTTTAAACAGAAATGAGAGTAAAAAATATTTGATATCGAAATTAGCACAATTAATTTAGAATATCTGAAAACTGACAAGAAGTCAGTTTGTCCCTTGAAGATGTGGTAGGGAGCGTGTGATAAGTAAACTAGAATTTACACAAAATCTGGCATTTGCCTCCTATACGCAAAATCAAGGAAACCTATACAAAGTATTTTTTTTTTGCTGAAAATAAGATATACACAGCGAAAATTTGGAGTATTGATATTAGCTTTATTCAGCAAAGATGCATTTTTTCCATATGTACTTTTCTCAAATATTTGACCCCCACCCCCTCCCCAACATAAATCCTGTCTATGCCCATGCGGACCTGTTCTACAACAAGTCACGTGGTTTTGATTGCAATTGAAATGAATTTCTAAAATAAATTTTTAATAAAAAATTGACAGAAGTGCAAATTTAAATGTACGCAATAGCTATTGCTTTCTAAAATTAAAACTTGACAGGTAAACATTTGTATGGAATTAAATTATATAACTGATCAAAAAAAAGAGCAACTTTCTTATACAAATTTTCCGAAGAAAATCCATCTGGCAATCCAAAGTTATTATTTTTTTTTTTTTATCAATCTTCATTTGGTATTGCATTTCTATAAATCTTTAAAAAACTAATTTCCCCCCCCCCCCCATAACTCCAGAAATTCAATTAAATTTGCAGTTTTCCCCATAGGTTAACATTAAAAATGGCTACCTTAGACTGTATAGTACAATCACGCCATCTGGTGTCTTCTGTGAGAAATATTCTACAGTGTTCCCCATTAGAGGATGCTACTCTGAACTTTAACCCACTAACCTTAGAAGCAACCACCAGAAGCTTCACAGAGGAAAAAAAAAAACAAAAAGCAAAAAACTGAAGAAATAGAAACACACGCAACCATCAGATAGAACTCCAGCAAAAAACACTAAACCCCCAAAAACACAAGCAAAATGCCTGACAGGTAACTTTGCGAATGAGTGGTAGTTTTTGCGATAGTGCAGATGATAAGTATTAAACGTATTACCAAAAGTTCTGTCCAAGGAACGGCGACTTTATCCAATGAGCACACTGTAATAAAAGAAATGAGTCTACATTCATTATTGACACATCCCTTTTAAAATATATACGAGGGGGATTCAGTAAAAATGGATACAGAAAAATGAGTCTAGGTGATATCGGGCTTCCCAGGGCCAATCTTCTGCACCAATGAAATCTGTAAATTCTCTTGAAGCTGAGTGAAATCTGTAAATTCTCTTAAGTTTTGGCCTTGTGGGAAGGTGTTAAGTCTTGCTGTGAAAGGCCCATTGCTTTCCAGAAAATAATGTATTGTTAAAGGCTTAGCGACTTGTTATGAAATATGTTTGGCAATTCACAGCCTAGGTTTAGACGCCTTGTTCACAGAAATGACCCACTCTCCATCAAACAATCATGGATGCCGAAAGATTGCCTCTCTGCACTTTCAGAATCTTATCAAAGGCTTCTCAGGAGCTCCGAACGTACACATCGTCATTTTGCCTATCCAACTTTTCTACAACGGTAAAAATTTTTCTGTCCATAAACCGGATTTGACAGTGTCCTCCATCTGCATACTGTTAAAGCAGGTATTTGCATCTTGTTGTCCTGATGTCACGTAAAGCAGCTGCTACATGTTGGGAGGTCTGTCTTCAATAAGCCCCAAGTCCAAGGTCTTGTTTGGTGATCTCGGATATCCTTCTTTTGGTATCTACATCTCCTGTGACAAAATTTTCTGTTTGCGGAGGGGATTTCATCGAATTCTCTCACACACCTCTTTAATAGCTGCAGGAGTTCTTGAAGTGCAGGGACTACTGCTCATTGCCTTGTCACCAACACACTAGATGTCTTGTGTGGTTTGATTATGATAAAAGAAATTTCTGTGTCAATTTCAGGGGTTTAAGCATAATGAAAATTTCCTTTCTGAGGAGCAATTACTGCCTCATTCAATGGTAACTGTTCAAGGATATGAACTGTCCTTATATATGCATTCTGCAGATGAGTGTTTATATAACATCCAGCCACAGAAATTTCACGAAATTTACATAAGGAAATCTGTTTTGCCCATTGCTTTGAAGGAACAGGACTTTTGGTCTTACTTTGTACTGGTGGTAGAGAACTATAGAGAGAGCATTGTGAGATGGGAAATTCGATTTTTGTCGATAACAGTGCCATCTGTGAATAAAAAAATGATCTCATTCATAGGTCAAATTATTGTATCTTTTCCTGAAAAATCCAAATCTGCATAGCAGTTATGGGCAATTGTCTTCCATTTATTGTTGACTTCTTCATGAGTAAATTGACAATCAGTTGGGTAATATCCAGTTATTTCCCCTGTATTTACTCATGTGGATGATATTTTTGCTGTTTTGACCGAAATCAATGTCGTATTGTTTATTTCACAAAAACCAAAATAACATGAAATGCTAACTCTTCAAGTTTCTATGTACATTCACAGATGTTTGAGGTGGCACCCTTTTTGATAAACATCAAGGTAATAGTCCAGTTCTTTCCATCCTGTGCCACCAAACCTGACCAATTGAGTTGACCAATTCATCTATCTGCTGCTTTAAGTGCTATAAGGCCTGTAGAAGTGAGGGTATAACTCCCCTAAGGGAAAAAATTGCAATTAGTTACATGGGTGACATGGAGGGACAAAATCAAGGGCACAACCAATCTAGCATCGTGGAAGATGCTGGTTGAGGTAAAAGCATATGTATTTATGCCAATGTGTGGAGCAGCGTCTTGCTGCAAAAAGAAGTACGATGCCTCTGCTTCCAAATTTGGTCCTGAAAGGTCTCTGAACAATGTTGCCGATGAAAGTTTTGCAGACGCTGTTAAGCAGTAAGCTTATTTCTTTCGCTGATGCTGCCATTTTGAATAACTGTGCCTTTAGTGAGCATTTTCTTATGGCAGACTTTTCATGCTATTTCAGTTTTTATAAAATAAATTGTTTATGGCAATCTTTGGTATGTTTTTTTGAACGCCATTCTCTAAATTAACTTAAAAGACAAAGGAGAGAACCAATTTTTTTTCTGTACAGGTTTTAATTTAGAATTGATGTAAACTGAAGCATCAAAAGTGATGGGATACCTACTCAATATCGTATAGACCTCCTTTTGCCCAGTGAAGTGCAGCAACTCTATCAGTCGGGAGAAATCCTCTGAAGAGCTGTTTAGCCATGCAGTCTCGATAGCTGCCCATAATTGTATGGGTGTTGCAGGTGTAGCTTTTGTGCAGAAATGGTTCTATAGTCCCTGCACTTCAAGAACCCTGCAGCCATTAAAGAGGTGTGCAAGAGAATTCGACAAAATCCCCTCTGTAGACAGAAGATCTTGTCATGGGGTATATAGACACCAAAAGAACAATACCTTATACTTTGTCTCACTATATGAAAAAAGCTGCAAGGCAGTATGGGAAAGCCACGTTACCAATTGTCATCTCATTCAGATGGACGCACAGCCAATAAAAAAAAAAACTGAATCCATAGAGGCTAAAATGAAACTGAAACAGTGCTTCATGTTTTTGAGCACTATGCGTGCACAGTCTGAGGCTACTTAATGGGGCAGAAATGAAAAAGTAGTGATGTGCTTTCCCATACTGCCTTGCAGCTTTTTTTCATATAGTGAGACACAGTATAGGATCATTAAGCAAGGCCTTGGTCTTGGGGCTTATGGAAGACAGACTGGCAACTGCTAAGAGCTGCTTTACACAACATCAATAGGCAAAATGAGCTAGAGCATGCCCATAATTGCGTGGGTGTTGCAGGTGTAGCTTTTGGGTAAATATGTTCTATAAGGGCTCATGTCTAGTGATGTAGGTGGCCAATTCATTCTTTGGAATTGTTCAGAATGCTCCTCAAACCAATCGCAAGAAATGTTGGCCTGCTGAAGTGGTGCACTGTCCTCTTGAACATTCCATTGCTGTTACAGTACATGAAGGCCATGAAAGGCTGCAAATGGTCACCAAGCAGCTAGACATAATGATTTCCAGTCAATGGTAGTTACAATTTAATTAGGTGTACCAAACCCTGCTGTATAAACACCCCACAGCTTGCACAGTGCCTTCCTCACAACTTGGGTCCATGCCCTCATGAGGTCTGTGCCACATTTGAAACCTACCATCAGCTTGCACTAACTTGAATTGTGACTCATTGGACCTAGCTATGCACTTCCAGTCGTCTAAGGTCCAGTGAATATGTTCACGAGCCCAGGTGAGGCACAGCCCTCAATGGTTGTGCAAGTAAACTGGCTCTTGTCGCTCTTTTGCTGCCATATCCCACGACCTCAGATGCATTTCTAGTATGCCCTCACTGAATATAGGTGTCAATTGATGCGACTTTTCCATGATGGGAGATGTTGTCTGAAATGAGGTACTCTCTGTACACCCTTGACCACAGTGTGGGCCTTCACATTCCTAGAGCCACAATTTCAGAAATGGTATGTGTCCATATCATTTCATGTTTAACTCTGATAATTCTTGTTGAGCAGACATAAGTTACAAGATGACTGCTAATACGCGAATTGACAATACCCAATATAGTTCCCATAACTTTTCGCACTTCAGCATATTTATTACAGCTAACCCAGCATCATCTCCTCCAAACGTTAATTAAATTTTTTCTTCATTTCAGCCCTCATAGGAGGTTACATGATATACGATTGGGGAGAGAAAGAGCATGAACGCCTGCAAAGAAAAAATCCTGCCGATTATGCTGATGAAGAATAAATAGATTGAGTTATTTATAGACAATGTTGATATTAGTTACTGTAAAAAGTTTAATAAATGTACTACTAGTTCAATAAATAAATATTCTTTATTTAATTAATATGCGTTTACATGTTTAATTTTCATAGGAATTGGGGCCCTGGTGCTGGTCCCACGTTAAGCGGAAGGTCTAAGAATACAGATTTTCCTTTCTGGCCCTTTTGAACCAACTGTAAGCGTATAGTAGGACTATTATCTGTTACTAATGGAAGGGAAAGGATAGATTTCGGATTATCCACCGTGACGTGGACAACACTTCCCTTTTCTATCAGTCTACTCTCGTGAGCAAGGGCTAACTGGTTGACCACGCGTCGTTCAACCTAAAATGGAAGGAAAAAAAACTATCTCTACTTCAATTTCCAATTTGACTTTCAGTCTTCATTTAAAAACAAATACCTCGTGTTTAATAGATCTTGCCCCATAATGTACGTTATATCCATCTGCTAATGCATCAAGAACTTGCCGATCCCAAGTGATTTCCATGTTATGCTTTTCTTGTGCCTAAAATGACAGCAAGGTACAAGAACTTAAATAGCTATAGATGATAGATCTATAATGAATAAATGACAGAAAAGAGTAAATGCTAATCAAACTGGGCCCATCTTGCTTAGGTAAATGGACCTTATAAACAGAAAAAAAAAAAATTGCAGTTATTAACATCTAAGGAAATGAAGATTAAAACTACGCTAAACATTCCCACATATTGTCGAACTTTATAAGAGGGAAAATCAAAAAGTAATTAAGTAAATTTTTCACAGCAAAACCAACCTGCATTTTCAAAAATCATTATATACACTTTAAAGATGAACATTGATCTACTTCTCAACATAACCATTCACATTTAAGCATTTGTCTCAAAATGAGACAAAACCTTTTGATGCCCATAGCGTAGAATTCGTTTGGTTAGGAGCGAAGCCAGGACACACCATTTGCACCCAGTTGTCAATTGTCATGTATATGTTACGGCAGGTTGCATACAAATCTCAATGGATTTCAGAAGGCCTTTGACCACAGAAACCTGACCACACTCTGGAACATCTCAGCTTACCTGCCAGTTTGAAACAGCTGTAGCTCTGCATGCAGAAAGCGTACATGCCTGCCATCTCCTGGGGTGGTGGAGAACTACATACTCTTCAAAACGTATATAATGATTTTTGTAAATACCTAACGTCTTGCTTGAAAAATTTACTCTATTACCGTTTGATTTCCCCTCGTATGTCCAGAGCTTCTTCAGAGTGCGGTTCTCTGCTCGGGTTCAAATCTTCCCGTGGCATGATGTTTGGGTTTGGTCTTTCCAAGAGGATTGACAACACTCCGAATCTTTGACAGAGGTAAAATGAATCTCTGAGAATCTTACTGAATCCGTTATGGGATCCCATGTTTTTGAATCCTGAATCTGATTTCTGAGCTAATATCTCGTAAAAAAACGAGACGAGCGAAAGTTCTCTTTGCTTATGAAAATCAAAACAAAAGAAATTAACCATGGGTTTCTCCCTTAAGCATGGGTCAATTAACCATGGTCGGTGCGAGGCAGTCTGTCAAGGTTGAGTCTTACTTACAAGGAGACTCCACGTACCCGGTTTGGTTTGGTTTGGTTTGTTTGGTATTAACGTCCTTTTCAACTGCTATGGTCATTTCAGGACGGCGTTATAGGGGCCGCAAATTTTGCCTCGTAAGGGTTCTTTAACGTGCAGCCGGCAAACGACTACACGGGACCAACGGCTTTACTTCCCTTCCGAAGGAAGTGCGTGATCTCAGGATTTACCCCTGAAAAATCCTCGTCGTCCTCGGCCGGGATCGAACCCGCGTACTCGGGCATCAGAGGCGATCACGCAACCTGCTGAGCCACCGAGGCCGATCCACGTACCCGGACTCACCAATTTTGATAAAAAATATTCTGTGAGTAGCTTTCACCAAATTAAACACCCTTGCAAAGCTATTCGAAGCACTTCTCAAAATTTTCCGAGAAAAAAATTCATAATTTGTTAAAATTGCCTACAACTTATAGATTTTTATCGTGTTCAGGTGGTCCAGTGGCAAAACTCTAGCATTCTATTTTGCAGTTACGGGTTCAAATCCGGTCTACAATAATTTTTCTCTTTGTAAATTTTTTAGAAAATTATCGAGGATGGGATTTGAACCCATACTTGCAAAATAGAATTCCTGTGATTTACCAGTAGACCACCTGAACGCAATAAAAATCTATGCTACATTTCGGGCATTTATAATGTAGGCAATTATAACAAACTTTATGAATTTTTCTCTCGGAAGATTTTGAGAAGTGCGTCGAATGCCTTTGCATGGTTGTTTAATTTGGTGAAAACCCGTAAAATGTTTTTTTTATCAAAATCTGTGAGTCCGAATACATGGTCTACTTGTTAGTGGCTCAGAATAATGGATTATCTCATTTCAAAAAAATATTTCCATACCGTAAATACTGTATTAAGCGCCCGGGCGCTTATTTGCAAAAATTCAGCGGGCCCCCAGGCGCTTAATGCAGGCGGGCCGGTATTACAGGTCCGGCGCTTATAAAATTCTGCACAACTATGATGGATACTATTATGCAAAATTCTCGTCCTTCTCCTTCATCTTTTCTAAAGTATCCTGCTGTATTTTCCATTCCCGTTAGGATCAATGATAAACTGTTTGGCTGTAGCCACTGTAGAATGGTTTTCAGCCTACTTTACTGTTGCGAGATTAAAATTGATGCTATAACTGTGAAGTTTTCATTTTTCATCAACTAATCCAAAATTAAAAGCAAGAAATTAGGAGACAATCATGCTGGTATCTAATTTCCGGTTTAGCAGTGGCATTTGGGAGAACAAACATTCACGTGAGAAAGCAGCAAGAGGAGTAAAATCCACGAAATGAACTAAAATAAGCGCCCGGGCGGTAATTGAAGGTCCGGCGCTTATTTGCAAAAATTCAGCGGACCCCCAGGCGCTTAATGCAGGCGGGCCGGTATTTCAGGTCCGGCGCTAAATACCGTATTTACGGTAATTTAAGAAATGATTTTTAAATTGTCTCAGTTTTGTTATGGAACCTTTTCAAAATACTCTTCTTCTACCTTGAGTAACCTTTGTCACAATCATTTGATGATTATTGGACTTTGTTTTATTTCAAACTTGAATAAAGCAGTAGAATTTCATTATTGACTTCAGTTTGCTGCTCGGTAATCAATTTAAACATCTTTAGATTCTTCAGTTTTATTACTGTTTTCGTTAAATAACTGGCAGCAAGTTCGACTGGCATTTTAAAAGTGAACTTTTGTTTAAAAGAAATCGAAATTATTGACGTACTTATCCTTTTCGCCCCATTTAGCATCTTCAGTATTAAACTAGGACCTTAATCTCTAATCAATATTTTTTCCTATGAATCTTACTTTTTTTGCCCAGAAGTCCATTTCCTTTTTAACTAATTTAAGAAGTTCTGATCGTGAGAATGGCAGAAAGTAAACAATTTCATTGATCCTGCCTAAAAACTCATCTCTTCGGAAATGGCGCTAAGAGAAAAAAAAAAAAATCACAATATTTATAGAAAATCTTAAATTTAAACAGTGAAAATAATCACAGTAAGAAAACAGCGAAATCGAACATATTTTATTTCTTTATTTTTATTGTTTTGTTTCAACAAACAACAGGGAATGAGACATTACTGTACAGTCAGACGCCGGACATTAACGTTTTTTGATTTGCGAATTCACAGTTCTGCAAAAATTTCATTGGAACCAAAGTTATTTGCATCCACAATTTTTTCGCACATCTGCATTCGTTTATTCATTTTACCTTACTGTGAATGCAAAAGAAAACAGCAGCCAATGCCCATTCTATGAATTAGTAGGGGTAACATTAGTATACTCTACTGTAAATGTGAGTGTGACAAATTTGTGTTAGGTGGTACTGTACTCTATTTTTACATCAAACATTTGTTGTTTTTTTTAAGTGTAATGAATTAGCTAACTTTTAAATGAAATTAAAGTGTTTGGAAGCATGACTGCGGTGATATTTAGGGTTTCGATAATAGAAATAAGCATACATTGCCATTTTAGTGTCTACACCAAACATCCATGAATCCTCCTCATTCGCAACAACTTCTGGAACCTAACCTCACGAATGCTTGAGTTCTGAGTGTATCAAGTTTTTACACCTAATACATTTTAGAAATGTTAGATACCATGAAGACAGTTAAAATGATGCTTTTAAGGGCCTCAACTTCCGTAGCATCTACTTCAACTAAGCCAAATAATAATGGTCGCTTCCCATAAGGCTCATTTTCAAACTTACCGGTACCCATGTCTATGGAATTTTGTAAACCAAAATAAAACTGAAACATCTCAGTTCATTTTTGTGATGGCGATTTTTCCAACATAGCCTGGTATCTTGGTGCATCTGAAGTTTTTTACTAGTAAGAATACATTTACATAACCCAACCTAACATTATTTAATTTAAATCAATGTAAATTTAGAGGAAAACGCTGCTTTCGGAAAACCCAAAGCTTCACCAATCTGAAAGCTGAGTGCGAGTCTGGAGATGACCAAAAGAAATACAATCAGGAGTGCTATAGGCCCACAGTGAAGGACTCTGGTGTTGGGGTCAAGGTGCTGGTCACATCTTATGCAGAAGGCAGGGATTCATAACCAGTACTGACATATGACTTAATGGCCCAAGGTACCAAGAGATGTTGGAAAAAAGACGTTCCTGGAACAATGGCAGAATTTTTTGGCAACGTGCCAGACTGTTTCTTCCAGCAAGGCAATGCTCAATGCCATGTTCAACAAAACCATGTTAACTTGTGCTGAAATCATGCACCATGTTCTTTTCTTTTTTTTAAGCTTGGGAAATGTACTTGTTCGTTATGCTGTTCCAAGTGCATTTCTCAACTGAATGTATTATTTCTAAAATAAAACCCAAAACATTTACCTTCAAAATTGGTTGTACCACTTTCTCTTTGAAATGTTTTCCAATTGTCACTTTTTCACCTAATTCTGCGTCATCTGGTGTAATTAAAAATCACTGTGATGTAAATGTAGATCTGATATAAATCTGAAGGCATTCACCATAATCCAAACCCATTACCTATTTTTCCTGACAATCTTTGGCTAGAAATCTCTTCAGCTTCTTTTCTCAATTGGAGGGCATGTTCTGCTATTTCATCACTGGCAAGATTAGAGGTCATGATAAAAATGGCATCTTTACATACTATGGTTTTCCCTAAACCATCAGTTAATCTTCCCTGTAACGAGAGTACCGTAATTCATTTCATTCAGAGGAAGTTTCAACAGTAATATAACCAGGTTGTTCAGTTATAACCCCACCCCTTTATTAATATGCGCAACCTTAGCCAATATGGCTAACGCTGTGGGGGAGTGAAATTGTCGACGGTTCGGGACTGATAAATGAGGGTGAAAACATTGACTCACGTGAACTTATTTCTCTAAACAAAAAAATAAACGCTTTATTACTCAACTAAGACAAGAATAAAATACCTGAAATATTCACACTATTAACATTAATCAAACCAAATCTACTTATTAGTAAACTGAGCAAGAGGGGCCCCTCAGCCATGCACGTTGAAACAAAACAGCAGTTATTTGCTGCTCAAATGGACACATGCAGTCCTTACAACCAATCAGTTTCGGTACGATACAAATCATCTGTGGTTAGAACAGCTTACGGAGAACGTCGAACAGCACTTTGGTATCCACAACACATGCACGCTGCATGAAGTCACGACGTTAAACAGCCTGAACTAACGTCCAAGAACATCACGTGACCCTTTTCACCTGTGCCCAACTGTCGCTACAGGACGTGGAAGACCAATGAAACCCCAGTCACGTGGCTTCACGCAATTTACCTGTGCTCTACATACGCCGGACACCACTCGCACAAACACACTACACCCAGTGAAGCGCTGAGCGCACCGCTGAATAAGCGCTCACTGCAACCAAGCTTGCGGGCAACCCACCAAACAACACTCAACTTACAAGCGAGCACACCACCCTTGGAAATAAGCCATTTCCTATGTTCGAGATTTGTACTCCATTGCCCCCAGCCATGAGCTTAGACACTAAATGAAAAATTACTCAAAACAAAACTTATCAACAAAGGGGGTTACAGAAATATCTTCAGACTAACGGGGCCAGGAACACTCCACTCACTCATTTCAACATGCAAGTGAGGTTGATCACTTTAATTGCGACAGTTACACTAATAGTGTCCTCTTGCAGGGTATAAGCGTTAATCACAAGATTCTTGAACAGGTAAACAAATCAAAAGTTCACTCACCACAACAATGTCATCAATTGGAACAGGAATAAGTTAGTGGTTGCTTCCACAGCAATACCTGAATTCGATCGGCACACGGCCATGAGGCTTGATTTGATGTGGCGGCTCCCTGCCCAATCGAATGTTGTCGGACAAGTAGAGATTCTACTGTTTTCCGCTAAGAAACTTAAAACTTGTTTAAAATTGCATCAATCATATGCATTCATCGCAGTGATGTTCATAAAGTGCATTAGTTCTCATAGAACAAAACAAAAATGCACATATAAGATTCCTCCATGAAGGAACTCTGATTATGCATTAGCCCAAAATGGTCACATCGTCGCTCTTCTCATTTGGCAAAAGACGAACCTCTCCTCTCTTCACTCACACAAAGAATGCTTTGAACTGAGGTTTTCAACTCTTTAGTTTCCTCGAATCATTGAGACGCAAGCCAGTTATTGAGATGTAAGAAGACATGGTAGTCATTGGGGACGAGATCAGTCCATGCGGGGAATCAATCTGGTTCTTGCAAACCGAAAAAATTCAAGCAAACCCAGCTTCAAAGTAAAATCATGGCAACTATGTGTTCTGAGAACAACCATCACATCACAAAATCAGGGATCGGTGCATGATAGGGGATCAAAAAAAGAGACTTTGTAGACTAAGATATTAAACAACAAAAAACAAGAACTCTGTTAATTATAATCTATTACAGATACTAGCTATAAAGTTTTACAGGATTTTTACAATTTTAAAATACAATCCTCTCATAAAATGGCAAAGAATGGCTCAAAATTGAATAGTTTTAATAAAGAAACTGCAAATTATAACATACAGCAAGAATAATCAGATCTAATATAAACACTAAAAGAAAAAAGGATTAACTAAACAGTCTAATACCCCTTTCTCATGGACAAAAATTCTATTCCGAGAATAGTTCTAA